>JASFAT010001845.1:508441-656148 GCA_031353405.1 Baronia brevicornis
AGGTTTTTAGATGGGCAAAGCGGGACAAGTCTCAACAAATATTTTCATACAGAAGAAAAATAATATCGTAATATTTTTAACATAAGTACAATTTATAAATATAAAATTTGTTTTAAGGTTAAGGTCGGTGATATACTTTTTGTCATCAATATAAAATATGAATACTACGAGTATTTTAAGCTAAGTTTAAGAAAATTTATAATAAGGAGCAGATTTCTAATATTTATTTGTTTAATTAGCTTGCTAGCACGAAGTACGAACAAGAAGTGTATCATTTGAGAGACAAATACAATAAAACATAACCCAGTTAGGGTAGCAAAAGCATAATGTTAGTCGTCGTGTAGAATTCTTAGAACGCAAAACAAATTGAAGGATTCTTAGAACGCAAAACAATGATTTTCATAAATATAAAATTAAACTTAATTCTAAAAGTCGGGATTTTCGAAAAACGTCGCGGGACGCGGGACAAATTGTGAAAAATCTGGTCACCTGGCATATGAAGTTATATACACTTTTTTGCAAAAAACGGGCAACTTACAGTCATTTGATTTTCTATAGATAATATTAATATTTTTAGTATGTCATTAGTTGAGATGACTCATTTTTTTTTGATTTGTCAATAAAAAGCGGTCGTCTCGTGGTTGTGTGCAAAGTTGAACTTTGCCTTCTCTGAACGAAACCTGTCTCGTGGTATCGAGTCCAGGTTGTTTGGATGGTTGAATGACTCACGTTTGACAGCTGTGAGTCGTAACATTGGCTACACCAAGTAGCATTATGAATTTACTAGCTCTTATTGATTTTTCCGTTATTACAGTAGACATAAAGATGTGTTTTGATTTGCAAATGGTCAATGAAACGTTTCGTAGGTATAATTTAAAGAAAATTTGAAATGTTAATATAATTTCATTTTTGGATACGTGAATCGGAACAATAGTTTTGTAGTCTATAATCTCCTACTACATGCGTTGCATCTGTGAAGTGTGATCTGTGGTAATGTATTGTATGTTAAATTGTGAACCTGTAATCGAGACGTCTGCAATATCACAATATGTCTGACTATTTGGAAATATTTTTAGAATAAAGACAGTCATAAACGATTAAAATGTCTATTTTAGAGTTATAGCAAACCATGGACTATACGTGACAAATATAGTTAAAAGGTAAGCTTTTTTTGTAACTTCTGTAACAAATATATCGGTTCTTCCTTCCTCGCAACTCGACTTTTTATGTTTTAATGGCCTTTATCTCGTAGTTTTGTTTTCTTTTGTCCTCCAGTTGTAATGTCGAACGAGTTTATTGATTTAACGATGTAATATTGTATATTTACTGAGACTTATTTTATCCGACAGATCGATAAGCAGACGAGTTTCCTCAAGGGTATATATTTTTGTGGGCCGTAAATGTTTCCCGTAGATTGATAATGTGCATCACAAGCTTCGTGTGGAGTTCGTTTTGTGAACTGATTACGTCTATTTGGTTGATATAACGTATGATAGCACACTGTTTTCATTTCTATTGAAGTACTGAAGTCATAAACATGGATCACAGAGTACAATGTCCTGTGTGCACATTATATCTCCATAACGGGATGTCTTTAGAGTCCCATTTGGACACACATCCAAAAGACCAAGTCATAAAAGCATTATGTACCTTATCAGCAAAAAGTACTAATTATGGGAGCCGGACACCCACACCCTCACATTCTGAGCGATCTTATAGAAGCCGATCTCGCACTCCTGCTGGAGATGAGAATGTGAGATGGATGAGCTCGCATAAAAGTTCAGACAGTGAAAGATACTGGAGAAGAACACCAAGTAGAAATAAGTCCACTCCAATATCGAACATATCAAGGAATGGGACACCAGATATCAGACTTGGAGATATAAATTTTGATAATAATACTGGAAAGCAGTATTTGGATCCTAATTATGCTGTGAAGTCTGATAAAACACAACAAACTTATATTCCTAATGTTCCAGTATCAGATTTTGATCAACAATATCCATATTACACAGAGCCAATTGAAGATCGTGAGATTAAGTATTCTAGAAGTTCAGAATACAACTCAATGGATGGAGCAAGTAATGTTTTTACATATAATATTCCAACAATGGGACCAATTCCTAATTTGAAACCTATGTCTCATAATTCTTCTATTCCATCACAGAAAAAAGGGAATGATCTTGTAAAGTTATTGTCTAAACAAGACCTTGTTAAAATACTACCCAAATCGAATGATATACTCTTTAAAACCAATATGGGGGTACAGTACTTAGCACCGGGTGTAAATGTAGTTATGCCCACAGCACCAACATTTGTTCAAAAAAATGTTCATAGTAGTATGATTATGCCAGGAAATTTACCTGCAGCTCAAATTTTGGAGGCCAAGTCAATAGCTCCTCCAATAGCATCAAATCAATACAATCAAATGTCTTCAGGTACATTTACTCCAGGCACTACAGTTGTGACACAAAATTCCCAAATCATTTATAGAGAAATGGTTCATAATATTGATGGCAAACCTTTTATTTCAAGTATGCCAACTGTACTAAGTGGTCATGAAAATGTTACAAATGTTACACATAGCAGTTCAATGTACCAGAATGTTATGGTTGTCGATCAGTTTGGAAATACCTCATGTATGTATACAGGACCTCAGCAAATCCTGCAAAAGCCCTCTAATGCATCAGTTTACAGCGAAAATTCATCATATCTCACAAATGCGAGTTTGGATAAAGTACCTAACATTGTAAATGATAACAATAAAACTCTCATTATTGAAGTAAGTCCTATTGTACCCTCAGTCCCTATTACTGCTTGCAATGTTTCATCTAACTCTTCTTTGCTTATGCAGACTGAAAATAGTAATGCAAATAAAAGTGAAATTGAAAAGATTGAACGAAAAAGTGAAACACCTGGACCCAGTAAAGGATTAAAAATTCTTAGCAATATTAAAGTTGAAGTACCAGTTCAACATAAAAAGAGCATGCTAAATACAGTTATGGACCTTACAGGATCTAATGATCAGGAATATCCAGATAGGAGTTTAACACCTGAAAAGATTTTACCTGATTTGGAAGATAATAACCAAAGCATTTCAGATGATTGTACTCAGCCTTCCATATCAAGTGGTGACAGTTTGATGTCTAATGCTTTTTCTGTTATAAAAAATGTAGGGAATCCTCCATCATATAAAGACTCTACTTCCAAATCCAGTGTAGTAAGTACTAAATTGGAGTCAGAATTTTCAGACAGCTGCCCTGTACCTGATTTAATATGTAATGAGAAGCCTTCTATATCACCCTGTAGTGAACTATCTGATCATGGGGATAATTCAACTGACCATCCATCACCACCTCTTAGACCTGAGAATAATCAAAACAGACAAGATAATGTTGATAAAAACAGGGAAATTGGAAAAGAGTTCATACACAAACCTTTCAGGAACAATGCATTAAGATTAAATAACATCTATGTAAAGAAAAATAAAAAAGTTCTACAAATTAAGAATGCAAAAACATCTTTGAAACCAAGTACATCATGTAAAACCGAGATAGAACCTAGGGCTTCCTCATCTTCTGGTAAATCTCCAGAAGAATTTAATATAAACAAAATACACCATACAGATAGGACAGATGAAAAAACTAATATATTACAAACAATCTCCATTGAAAAGTTAAGACAAAATAATCAAAGTGAGTTTGATGCAGATACTGAAGAACAGTCAATGGATATAGAACCAGTGGCGCCATCTACTCTTAATGACTCTGGTCGGTATTCTAATAACACAGTAAAAATTAAAGAAGAAGTGAATACAAGTAATGAAGGAGGTTTTAGCAATGTAGAAAGGCCAGAGCATAATATAACAACACTAGAAACACTAAGGCCCATTAATGTTATAGCTTATGGAAATATGGTACCAGGTGACTTTGAAGATGAATCAAATCATAGGGAACTGTTAGACTTAGAAGCTGCATCAAAAAACAAGCAGTTTGTTAATATGATGAATGAGAATTACTTTGGTGACAATATATATGCAGACTACTTTACTCCTGATAGAGTTGAATCATTTGATGCTGAGAAGGAGGCTGGTTTTAAAGATGGCCTAAAAGATGGAATGTATTTATGGGGAGAGCCATCACAAAAAGAAAGTGAGTTTGTTTTACCAAACTTTATACATGAGAGTTACAAAATTGCAGACAGTAATGGTGTAGATTATTCTAATATAGGTGTAGTTGGCAATAATGTAGGCAGGGAGGGTGAAAAGTGGGAGAGAGATAGTAAGGTTGATATCCTGAATGACAATCGAAATGAAGAAGAGGGTGCATTAAACATCTGTGCTGATGAGCGGATGCCACCTCGAGGAGAACTTAGTGGACAAGAGAGCAATGGAGACATGGAGTCACCATGGGGTGGGGTAAGCAACTTTAGATTTTTCTACCAGTCTATAATATTTTTCTGTTTTTTGATGTTTAATATTATATATGCTCAACATGATGCCTAGGTCAAAATATAAAATAAATGTAATACTGTTTTTGGGGCATTCATTGAAATTGTTGGAGTAATTTTATTGCTGCTAAAACTTCTATAGCTGGTTGCTCTACTTATTTAATTCTAGTCAGATTAAATTACACAATCTGCCAAAGAATGTGGCACACCTTGAAGGATGCCGAGGTAGTGGACTACTGCTGCAGGCTAAGAATGATGATGAGAACTAAAATTATTGTGATATAAATAAATAAATAACACTTTATTTTTCAGATAACAAATTGTTTCCAATAAATATTAATATTATTAACAATTATGGGACATACCATTGGTTTTAAGTCTTGTTACTGATTTGCAGATCTACCCTGAGGTTACACCTTCAGAGCCTTACGACCTAATGGCACGTGAGAGCTGGATCTCTGATGGTTCAGATGTGGATACTGCTGAGAAGAGAGATAACTTGTTAGTATATGATAATTCAACCTTTTTTACCATTTTTGTTGCAACTATACTATCAGAAATTTACTACTCCATATAATAATAAGATAGATATGATGATGCAAACAGCAAGATATTTTGATAAAATCACTATATATAAATAAAACTGTGTATAATGTAAAGTATATTGGTTTTCACACAATACTGATATAGTGTTTAAGAGTTGTGTTACAAAATCTTTAGTGGGTTAGTATTTATTGTATTTTCAAAATTTAAAGTATTTAGGTATTTAAATATATAATGAAGATGTTTACACATTAGCAAGCTATGCACACTATTTGTGAACTGCAATAAGGTTGATAAATCTCAGTCAAAAGTGTAATAATAATATTGTGGTTTATTGTTGTGTGACCATAAATAAATAAAAGCATTTTGAACTAATGTATTTTTAATCAAAAGATTTCAACTTAAAAAATGAGCTTCCATTATTGTTTCTGGGAGTTTATTACATAGGCATATGTATTGACTTACACCTTACGGTACCTTTTGTTATTCCATTAAAGTCAACCCGTTTAAAAGCTATGGGCATACAGCTGAATGATAGTTAAGAATAAAATCTGTTTCTGTTATAGAGAGGAGGATTTGCATTTTACAAAGAGCCGCCAGTATACTTGTTCACAATGTTGCATGAAATTTCCTTCATTGAAGGAGTTACGCTCACACAAATCTATAGTTCATGCTCCACCTGCTTGTTCTACTGTAAAAACCACTTACAGTCGCTTGGTGACTGCTCGAAATATCAAAAAAGAAGAGAAGCTTGACCAGAACATTTTGGAGAGTATGTGTTTTTATTTTTTACTTATTTAAAAAAATATATTTTTATCAAACAATTAAACTTATGATCATATATAAAATCAATCAAGCTAAAATTTCAATCTAACAGATAACACATTTCAAAATATTGAAACAGATTTAAGAACTTAACAATCCATCCTATATTTGCCTCTAGCTTAGATTAGTTAATGTCTCTCTTTTTCAAAAAGTGCAATTTGATCCTGCAGAATGCATTCCAATAACCTGAATGCCTTTATAGCTTTTTATTGTAAACCGGCCAATATCTTGTAATGGTAAATTGTGTATTTAAATGCCTATTAATTGTACTGTTACATTTATATAAAGTAGGATATTTGTATGGTGTTATTTTTTTCTAAGAGTAATAATTCATCATGTCTGAGAAATGGTGCCTGCTGACATTAATTTGTTGTGGAAAAAAACTAGCCGATATCAAAAATGCTTGAGTGTGCTGTACTATATAAATAGAATAGACAAATGCGTTTAAGTAAAATTCATTTGTGGTGCTGATATTTTTGACTAAATGCATATTTCAACTTTTAAATTTGAGAGTGGAGACTATACTTTTATCATAAATTTTCGTTGAATTTTATTATTTAGTTTTTACATAATATCATCTTTATTATTTAGAATGTGGGACCCCGCAAAAAAAAACCATTATTTCATGAAGTTGTGTTTAAAATTAAATTATTATCATATTATAAAAATAATAATTAATATTACAGCTCATATATGTCCCACTGCTGAGCACGGGCCTTTCCATTTCTGGAAGAATGGACATTAACCCACCACAATTGTCCAATGCGGATAGGCGGGGATAATAATTATTATAATAGCTTTATTTTCCATACTTTTTTATTTGTTTGAATTTAAAAGCCATCTTTTATTGTTTCTCTTTGTCTAGGGCTTTAAATAGTTTAATTAAATTATTTAGGTGTAATTTTCAATCTAATTACAAGCAAAATACACAGCAAGCTAAAAAGTTAGATCATATTGCATAGTTTTGTTTTCCCTAAAAAAGTATTGTTATAATTTCATTTTAAAATTATTGAAAAAGAAAGATTTTATTTTAATTATTGTTTGCGACCAATGACGAGCCGTTGCGCTGCGATGAATGGCAGCGGATGGAGCTCTGTGGTCTCTGCCAACCCCTGCGGGGGATAGGCGTGAATATATAAAAAAAAAATATTGTTTATATATTTTATTTATATTTCCAGGAAACCTGCTTTCATTGGCCGATTCAAAAGAATCAATGACATCCACAATGCTGCAGGTGTATGATGTAATGACAGATTCCAAGCCTGCAATTGAAGGTTTTATCAAGCAAGAGACCAAGCGTAAAAGAAAGGATTATATATGTCCTACATGTAAAGTTGACCAGGGGACTGATGCTGCATTCCATGCTCATCTAAAGATACATCCATTAGAATGCCTCACATGTGGTAAATGTTTCCTCCGAAGAACCAATTTGGCTCTGCATATAAAGACCCATTTGGGAATCAAGAACTTTAAGTGAGTTGGTACATTGAACAAGAAATTCATTTTAGAAATATTTGTTTCGCAATAGATTTATTCTCAATTCCCGAACTTTAATAATACCTTGATATAATATACAAATATTTTATTATGACAAATTATTTATATAATAGAGATTATATATATGTTGTATAATATATAAGGTTATAATAGAGACAAATATATGTTGCTATAATCTAAGTTTAGTTGTATAGTAGTATCATTTAAGTTACAGTCATTATTGAAAGATTGATTCGAAGATGTTAATGCTGGTAGCCTATTGGCTTTAACAGCTTTATCGTATTCAGGGCCCGCGGGCTGAAAGCCCGCGGGCTAGTAAAATATAATTGGGAATCTGCGCAAATCGCAGACTCCATCGGCCTGATGCCGTGTCGGAGGTACACATATGTGTGTGTGCTGATTTTAAACTCGTCATGATTCTACGTTAAACATGTAGGGGAGGTTGAACTTTAGTAACTATAGTCCCTATTAGTCCCATAGACCCTAAGGTCTAGGGGGTGAAAACCGACCGGGTACGTGAGAGAATCTCGTGTAAGCGGCCGGTGTAGAAGTGTTCCCTACTCTACGTGCTCGGCTAGGGCCGGGGTGCGTGTGAGTGTTGGTGTCGTGAGTGGGAGTTGCAATTGCAATATTGGTTCATTATTGAAAGAATGAACCAATATTGCAATTGCTTAACTTTTAATTTGCTTATCAATAACATAGAGTGGACAATTTCACCAGAACTGTACATCCACTGAATAGTTAGAATGGAGTGTTGGGTAATGTGATTTTTGAATTTGTGACTTATTTGGAGCTTGCAGCAATTATAATAAGATACGCCATGATTATTAATTTGATAAAAATTGTTAGGGAAAGTTTTATGCAACTCTTTTATTTATACCAGAGTAGGCAAACAAGCATACATGTCATCTGGTTGTAAGCGACCACCGTCGCCCAAAGACAACCGCACCGCCGGACCTGACGCAGATGTGTTGCCAACCTTTAACGAATACATACACTATTCTTTTGAATGTCCTCATGTCCTAATCTCGTGGGAACACTGCAGGTGGTAAATTGTTCCACATTTCTACAGTTCATGGCAGAAAACGGACTAAAGCAGATGGTGGTTGATGGCCAGCCATCCAGGTGATGTCAATGTCTGCTGTCAATTAAACTATTCAAATCACTGTGTACTGTTTTAGCAGATAAATATGTGTTTATAGGAAGCATTTTTATCCTTGCAAATTCACGATTACCTGTATGGACTTACTCGACTATTTTAAAAGCCCTAAATCAGTGTCAACCAAATGGCTCAGTGACAAAGTAACCACTTTTAAAGTGATCAACAATGATCAAGGCTTCGATTCTTGCATATGGGGTATTTATAAGCTACTAATATTTATCACGACTGGTTTTTATATATACAATAATGGAAAGCTATTTTGTTTGTCTCGCTAAAATTAAAAAAAACCGCTCGACCGATTTTGAATATATATTTTTTATTTTGTTGTGAAGGTTTAAGAATAAATAAATATAGGCAAAACATAAAAGAACAGCATGAAAAATAAAAAAAACCTTTTTCTTTCAATTAATTTCAATAGATGGCGTTCGTCGTCGACAGCTTTATCTAACGTACGTGTTGTTTTACAAAAATGTCGTTTCTTTTGTGCGCTTTTCGATGCCATCTAGTTATAAATAAATAATTTGAAATTTATGTATTATTTTTATATTTCCAGATGCGATGTTTGCGAGAAGCGGTTCATAACTCGTCAGAAACTTTCAGAGCATCATAATATACACACGGGCCGTGCGCCTTTTAAATGTACAATGTGCGACGAAACATTCCGACGGTACTCTAATATGGTGCAGCATAGGTGAGCACAATACTGATTTGCACGAGTGTATTGTGAAAATTAATATTCATGCAGTTAAATAACTCTATAATGACGTTTTTTATAATTAACAGAAAAGTTGTGCATTTATAGTCAAACAATGGTTGCCTGGCAGATAATACTATCTAGTAGTATTATCAATCAGACAACCATTTTTTTAATGCTAATGCTTAACTTAATGCTAATTAAGTATGTCTTGTGTACCATTATGTATACGAAGACCTTTTAAAATAATAAAATCTTTTGTTAATTTTGCTTTTATTGATGTATGCTTAAGGGTTTGGATGTTGTTATTCTCCTGACGCAAAACTTCTTAAGAGAATAACGAAAAGTATATATCCATCATCCATACTTTTCATCTATACAAGTCATATTTTTTAATAGAATACTAAACTGATACGACATTGGAACCTTCAAAAAACAAGTCTACTCTTTTCTTAAAGGCTGGCAACGCTTCTGCAATGCCTATGGCACGGATGTCTATGGGCAGCGTTGATCGCCTTCCATCAGGTGATACACCAGCTCGTTTTCCATCCTATCCCATAAAAAAACCTAGCTATGCTTTTGATTTAAACAGAATTGATAGAATCATACCGACGAGTTAATGTCGTTATTATTTTGTTACAGAGCTTAATATCAATTTTATTTTATTTTCAGGGATCGCCATCACCTACAGAAAAAAGCAAAAGTCCGAGACTATATTTGTCATTGTGGTGCCATATTTCATTCAAGGGCGAAACTTCATTGGCATAAAGAAACGCACGATGATAAGCCTAAAGCATGTCTTTACTGTAGCGATAAGTTTGTGCACGCGGCCTCCCTCACGCGTCACGTCAGACGCGCACACAACGAATACTACCTGTCGGACAGGCTTAAAGGGAAAGCGGAAAATGTTTCATGTCCTATTTGCAAACAGGTTGGTAGTGTATTGAACAGACACTTTTTCATATTAATATGTAAGCAGCTTGCTTATACACTTATCCCCCTATTATCACTTAAGATAGGTTCTCGACAAAACTGTGTAAAACAAAATAACCTCCACATATGTGCTCAATTCAGACATTTATTTAAGTAAAACCTACGAATTAAATATAGATTAGGTGACTGATTTTGAAGTGTTTGATAAATCCTTAAAGCCTTATTTGCAATAGCATAGGTATCAACTAGGATCATCTTTTGAGTTTTGTCTTCAAACCAAATCACTAGTGCATTACCCATTGTAACATCTCTTATATATGAATCTGCCAACTGCTATACTTTTCTGATGGAATCTTCATGTTTTTTCTTATTGACTTTGTTGTGGCTTCATTCATGGGAAAAAATTTAGCAACATACATTACTCTTTCTCTATTACGTAAACGATCCAATACTTTAATTTTTGTATCGATATAACGATATTTAAAATATATGTCGGGGTATTAGGCCCCAGATGGTTTTTAAAAAGGGGGACGTCAGCAGAGCTGACGTCACCAATGTGTGATAAAACAAAACACTTTCAACATGATCAAATTGTAATGACGCTATCTTGGCGTTATAAACATTACTATAATTACAAATTAAAACACAATAAACTGGAACATAGACTCACAAAGGCAACCAAATCACTTTTCATACGATCACTTATAAATAGTAATTCTAACGTTATAACCTTTGTTACAATTAATTGCAATATAAAGGCACTATGAATAGGCTGCCGGGTACTTACAAGAGATCTCGACCTTTCTATCCCAAGTCTCGTTCTGAAATGTCGCTCTGTGATGGCCATTTCGTTTTAGGAAACAATCTCTTAGCGCCCATTATTTATACAGCGCCAATACTTCTTTTTATCACAATATTCCAAACAATTATTATTTATTGTTAATTCTAAGATTAAAAACCATAAAGTTATTTTTAATTATTTATGACTGAGCAGTCAATTTAAATATTAATTAGAACATAAAACATTTTAAGTTACATACATAGAATGAAGCAGCGCCAATACTATTTCTTTATACAATATTGTAAACAATTATTATTTATTGTTAATTCTAAGATTAAAAACCATAAAGT
Source organism: Baronia brevicornis (assembly GCA_031353405.1). Lineage (NCBI taxonomy): Eukaryota > Metazoa > Arthropoda > Insecta > Lepidoptera > Papilionidae > Baronia > Baronia brevicornis. The sequence goes on from JASFAT010001845.1 coordinate 519,676, forward strand.
TATTTTTAATTATTTATGACTGAGCAGTCAATTTAAATATTAATTAGAACATACAACATTTTAAGTTACATACATAGAATGACAGTTCCGTTTTAGGGAGTGCTCTCGCAGCGCCAATACTTTCACAGCGACAATACTATTTCTTAATACAATATTGTAAACAATTATTATTTATTGGTAATTCTAAGCTTAAAAAACATAAAGTAAGTTTTAATGATTTATGAGTGAACATTCTCAATTTAAATCTTAATTAAAACAATAAACCTTTAAAATTACACGCATAGAATGGCAGTTCCGTTCTAGGAAACTGCTTTCATAGCGCTAATACTTTTTAAAGTGCTCATACTATTTTTTATCAAAAACATTCTTAACATTTATTATTTATTGGTAATTCTAATCTTAAAACAAAGTTAGTTTTAATGATTTGTGACTGCGAATTCTCAATTTAAATCTTAATAAAAACGTTTCAAAATACACAGAACTTCCGGTAAACAAAGAAACCAATGCATCACATTTTATTTGCCAGTAATAAAATGGAATGCAATTGTAAGTTGAATAATTCATTATTGCTTATAATTTATGCAATCAATTTAGAGCAGTCTCTTATAACCAAGTTTGTTGTGAAAAACAACCAACCGACGGAAGTACGACGACAAAACGGAAGTACGTTACTTCCGTTCTAGCCAAATATTAAAATTATCCATAGTTAATTATTATATTAAACTTAACGCTTAATAATTTGTCTTAAAATTAATGATCTTAAATTATTGCACTTATTTTTGATAAATAAGGATTTTGTACAAAAGATTCTTAATTATAGTTGCCTTCATAGCGACTTCCCGTCGACATATATATATCGTCATAGCAAATGTGCAACCATATAAACATTTGTATAAATTTTTCAAAATTTGTTAATGACAGTGTAAAAGCGAAATCCTGTAAAAAAGTACCGTGTAAATAGGGGGAGAAGTGTATTTAAAATTGAAGCGCGCTTAAAGTATAAGCAGCTTTGATTACATTTTAAGCTTTTGTCCATAAAAATTCCATTTGATTTGATTTCATAAAAGTGAGTTTCCAGTGCTTTCTTAATAAGGCAATAATGTTAAATATAAATATTTTAAATTTAAATAATAAAAAAATCATCTTTTATCCTGAAAAAAGCATTAAAGTTTTCAATGGTATATTAAAATTTATTCTTCTTAGTAAAAATTTAAACACTTACTGAAATATAATGTGCATCTAAAACCTAATGGGTTTAGAAGCACATTTCATGTGTGTTCTTAATTACAGTCATGTTAAAACATTTTTGTATGAAAGAGCTACGGTGAGTTTCTGTCAAATACTTTTTAAAAACTTTTCAAAATTTCTTGCCAAATGTTTGTTTTCACGATTACTAGACTGATTCATATGACTACTAAGTTTCTTTGCTAATGCAGTGTATTCAGTGAGCATTGAGAACACAGGCACAACTTCTATCTTACTTCCTTTACTTCTTTAGTTTCTTTCTTCCTTTAGCAACTTATTTTCAGTTCCTTTGGTGTTGCAGATGTTCATGGGTAGAGACGATTGCTTACTGTCAAATGACATTCATACTCCTTTGTCTGACAATACAATTCATGTGTGTTAATTTTTTTTTTTTTGACCGACCGATTGGCTCAGTGCCCTTGTGCCCGTGGAGTCAATGGTCGCGGGTTCGATTCCCGTATCGGAATAAATATTTATATGGATATATAAATGTTTATTTCGAGTCTGGTAACCCCCCCAATCCGCATTTCCTTTCCTGCCCCCTTCCTTTCTTCTCTATCCTTTCCCTTCCCTTCCTCTCCGCCAATCCACGGTCTGCCGTGCCAATTGATGCGTGGCTCGGGACGAGCCTAGTCGCAAGCGTGCCGATCGTCCCGGGGTCGGGCTCCCTCGGTGACTATGGTGCCTTACCTCAGCATGCAGGACTCTGCTGGGGCTGACCTCCATCCTCCCTTGCGGCTCGTGGGATTCACTAAGACGAATTTAATATACCTAATTTGTCGAAAATGAGGGCGACGTGGTTCGCCACCCGTCATGTCCTGATTCTCACGAGGGCGAAAAGCGACCAATGACGAGCCGTTTCGCTGCGACGAATGGCAGCGGATGGAGCTCTGTGGTCTCTGCCAACCCCTGCGGGGGATAGGCGTGAATATATAAAAAAATAAAACAATTAATGTGTGTTAAGTGTAAGGTAATGTCCATAAATCATTTATGTTAAATTTTCAGGTCTACTTAAGAGCAAATTTACAAGCACATCTACTTACTCACACTGGAAAGCGGCCGTACAACTGTATAATATGTAACAAAGGTTTCACTACTAAATGGAACCTAAAGCTTCACAAGTGGACTCACATGAGTCGATCGGCAAAACCATTTAAGTGCAATCAGTGTAAAGGTGCCTTTATCCGACAAACAGAATACATATCACACATGAACTCACACAAGTCTGTACGTCCGTACACATGTAATTATTGTGGTTGCCAGTTCATAAGAAAGTACAACTGCCAACGGCATGTGAGAGAGCATGAGATGACAAAGAAATACACATGTAAAGTGCCAGAGTGTGGTAAGTCTTTTCATAGGAGTTACTATCTGTCTGAACATATGAAGGTACATAGTGGTGCAAGACCTTTTTCATGTAATATTTGCGGGAAGACGTCAAGTAATAAATCAAACCACAATAAGCACATTAAAATACACCATGCCAGAGAGCCTGTCGCTACAGAGGCGTGAATGGACGTTAATTATCGCGCGCGCGCGCTTTGTGGTTTTTGTTTTGTGGTATTCCTTGATATCATTTAGTTAACTTAGACCTTCAATGAGACGCCACACTGTAAATAGTTAGTTAAATTTGAATTGAAATTATATCTTGTAAATACAGGACCAAATGTGAGTAAATTGAATAGGGCATAGGTTAACACTAACAAATGAAAGTCGGCTGACAGACTTCTACTTAGTTTTACTTGTCTAAAATAAAATTGTTCAATGCTGTGTAGTGATGATTATAGAATTCTACCAATCCTCTTTTAAAACTATCAGACTCTAAATAAATGTAGCTTTCCATCACTTTTATTGACACCAAAAAAACAAATGTATCAATGCTATTCTTATTAAATATTTTTATGCATTTTTTCAAATCTGTTTGCATCAGATTATATAAATTGCCTTAATCCTTTAACATATCTCGATCGAGAAAGTGTTAAGGTATACCATCACAGTAAAGTAAAAAGTGTCTCGATGTACTGACAATACTGGCTAACCTTGAAATAACCAGCCTGGGTTCTACTTCATTAAAATGTGGCATGTGGCTGAATGATGTCTTCAAAAATGTTTAATAAATTCGACTCTCGATAATACTTTGAATTAATTAGAGTTCGAAATGTTGAGAGGTTTGTAGTACCAAGAAGAAAACAAAACGAAACACACATAACCCAACATCACATTGTGGACAATAGTACCTCGACTCACGTCTTTTTCCTCATTTACTGCAGACGACACATTTTATTTTACAACAGTCAATTGTTTAAGGCATGCAGCGTTGCATGATACTCGAATGACAAAAGTATCTCGTGTAAAGTATGAAATAAAAGTATTCATGGTATGAACGTATATGTACGCTCTTCTTACCCGCGCGCCCACGTTTCTAGTGTATATATACGCTTTTCGCATATGAATGTTGGAGAGGAAGGGTTAAGACAGATGTCATAACCTGTTCAAGACCGTTAAAGATTCACAATATATTGAAGACTCCCGTGCGATGCTTCATTCTATGGACCACCTAGTGGGAAGATCTGAGCCTGCTGTTATCCATCTTTTTTTTTAAAGACCATGTATGATGATTTGAATAAATAATAAAATATTGCCAATGAATCGCTTAATGAACTTACCACTTTGCCTTTATATCATATGTATTTCTTTTGTTCTTTGTGATGTTTTAGACAAGTGAAATGTTTATGATTAGTAAAGAATGCAAGAGAGAAATAAAAAAGCAATATTTAAACTATGTAGTTTAGTTAAGTGTGATGGATGAAAGATGAGCTTTGCTACTGAGAAGAGTCTGTCAGATACAAAACAAGTAATAAGTCTTAGTCAAATTAACAAAGGGTATATTTCAGTATGAGTAACCCGCTATATAGTTTTCTTAGATAGTTTTAATTTTTCACCAGGTTCCATGGATAGAAAATGTTTTGGTTTAATGGCAGATATTTGCCACGTTAAATATTGTAAACTGACTAGGTTAATATATCTTTATGTAGCATAATTTTCATTTTAAAATGATTGTACAGTTAGGCGTGTCGCTGCGTTTATCCATCACAATAATTTCTTCTTGGTCTTGGCCGATTAACAAGTTATTTGGTCTATTGCATTTATTTATTACTAGCAACATTTTACGCTTCCAGAACATAATTAAACTATGAAGTATATATTTTTGAATATTATTAGTTGATTTGCAAAATTGATGGAGTAATGGATAAAGGAGATAACTGGTTTAATTTTATTGTATAATAGGTTACCTACCATACACAAAAATATGGCAATTTCTGTGATGTTCATATTATATTATTATAATATAATATGAACATCACACAATTATATAAATATTGTGTTGAACAAAACTCCTTAGTTATAAAATTTGTCAAAAATTTGTCTTTAGCACCCGATGTAATTAGAGGTTTCACAAATATTAAAGTTTAACACCCTTAGAAAAATTTATAAGAAAAGATGATATTAAAAACTTTTTCTAGTGCTGCCTTAAAATCTGTCTCTCGGACTCTTAGCTCTTAATCAGTTTCTTGAAAGCTCGGTCACTGTTCTTAATTCAGAACATAAATTAATTAAAATTATCTGGTATAAAAATGACATCAAACTTTATTTTGTTATATACATTCTTCAGGGTAAAAATTAAGAAACCCTCAATATATTATAGCAATCATTTTTAGTGTATTACGTAAACGGAACTTCACACAGCAGGAATAATTTTTCTTTACATTTCAGTGTTGGTTTTATTATATTGTTGTGCTTGGACATGCTAGCAGCAAAAATCTGTAACGTTTTAAAAAATCGATTGTTTATCTCCTTTTTCAATTATGTAATCATATGCCAAGTTGATTTCAATGTTGCTATTTTTATAAGTATTAAAGTATACTTATAAAAATAGCAACATTGAAATTTTGAATACAGACAGTGAGCTTAGGATGTTGCTAAACCACCTCTTTTTTTGAAGCTTAACTTGGATTTTATTTATAAGGATATTAAGCTGAGTGACATTTTCGTCACCTCAATGTATTTTTATCTTGGCAGTGCACGTCATATTGTAACTGTCTATTTGATAAAATATACTGTGTCCACTTGAGCTTGAGAAAAAATGTAAAGAAACCAAAACAAACTAAAAACAAAAATGTTTCGTTTTTGTTATTCATCGTATGTGGCGTGGCATCATAGATATCGCTGACATCATAGATGGCAGAGATACCGCTTTCGATGTCAGTGGTCGTGGGTTAAATTCCTGCATCTCGATAAATATATGTATGGCCTGTAGGCTTTTATTTAGAGCCTGGATGTCCTGGCACTCCGTCCTGGATAACTGTGGCAGATTAGTGTCCATTTACTCAGAAATTGGGAGGCTCCTTGCTCAACAGTCCGCCTTTTGAGCACGGAGCCTCATACATACTTTACAAGTATGATCTTACACGGTTGTTGTTTACATTTTATCTCATGCAAAAATGAGTACAGTATTCTTATAATTTAATGTATTTATATTGGTATACTTGGGTTATAATATTTAGGTAAACTGACAAATTGATCTTTAGTGACTGTAATTCATAAACGAAAAATCAGTTTTGAAATATTTATACGTCTACTTTACCTGACTAATAATATTGACTCTTATACAGTTTAGGTTTGAACGTCAACAAGTTTCAAAAGAGCTACAGTTCAAGTATTTTTAGATAATCAATTAAGTGAAGTTTGAAATATAAAGTCTTAAATTTACTCATGCAATTATATTGGAAATATTGTATTACTACTTAAGTTTATTCCTATAACAAGTATAGATTCGTTAATAGATATATACATACATATTTTTACTGCCATAGAAGTGATTACGTAAAAATTAAAGGGTAATTATTGACGCATAATTGTTGTTCGAAAGTTCATATATGTGAAAATATTTTTAACTGTGATCAAAATTTCTGAAATATTTTTATGTTAGCTGACAATAATTTATCGCAGAATATTTTATTGTGTAAATTTTACTTTAAAATAGTCTTATTGGTCTAGGATTACTAACGTCGTATGATTTGAAATTTATTAATTTGGAAAACCAAAGTACTCCAAATACCTGTCGCATATACTGGCACTTTAATGAATATTTAAGTGCAGGTATATGCGAGTACCGTATAATTAGAAGGAGCGATTCCATAAATATAAAGGATTTGCTACCGTATTTCATGTTATACGTTTAATTGCAGCTATATAAGAATAGATCACATGTCCCAATAAATAAAAAGAACAAATACCATATATTTCTTTAAAATGTATCTACCTCATTTATTACGGACAAATAATGTCCACGTAGATATTTTTTTGTTTAAATTAATTATATATATACAATTATTATTTTGGTCTTGGCAAATTGTGTCTCAAAATATCAATCTGTTACTTTGTCAAGATATTAAAAACTATCTTTCAGATATAAACTTAGAGGATTTGTTAACAATTTCATTCGTAACTATCTTACTTCATCTGTTACTTGATGAAATTATTTTAATATAGTGGGACTTTAATAATTGTATCTGCAGAATTAAAGGTCGGCTCATTCGGAAACACATTCTTGCAGAAAGCATTGTTACTGCATTTAGTTTGATGATCTGGACGTTCTAACGCCCCCTCATCTTGTAATTTCCAACTGCTATTAACCTTTTTAAAAATATTTAATATATTTTTTAGCGTTCTTAGTATTAGAGGTGCCCATGGACGGTAGTGATTACTTACCTGGTTCCTATGCGCTTGTTCGTAAGCCATTTTCTTGTATAAAAAATATCTTGAAAATCTTTCAAGTCTCACCACTCAATCTCGCCTCTCATTTGCGCTATTTTATTCAGTACTATAACTCTGAAGATTAATAAAGTAAAATTTACAATATTTTCCCTTAATTTTTACAAATCATTGAATATGTTATCATAATAATCACGTGTAAGCTGGGACTAAGAAAAATAGTTTGGAGTTTAAAGAATATAAGTTTAAGCCAGATTTGCACACGTGTTTGACCTTCATATAAAATTAATTTTGTAATTGTGATAATTGATAATAAAACTCCCTATTCGATATAAATTCCATACTTCACTGTGGTAATATTTTTTTGTAAAAATAATATGTTTTTGATGAAAATAAGGTTTTTTTGCACATAAGACTACTATAGTCTTATATACGTATTTTTGCATTTTTATGATGCTTTGGGTTATTCTTACTCATTCATTTTTACACACGTAGCATTCTTTTTTCTTAGTCTTAGTTATTACGATACATTCTTAATTTTAGTTAAATTCTTATTTATAGATACAGTTCGTAAACTTTTGGAATAAGAAAAGAATTGTGCAATTGAAAATTATTTATTGTTGATTCTGTGTAAAGATTGAAGCACCACCGACTATATATTTTTTTAAATAAATATTTATGTAATGTAAAAAAATAAAATAATATACCACGTTTTAATGTAATATTGAATTGTCACTCAATTCTGAACTGTGTTAGAAGTCTCAAGTTTCTATCGTGAAGGTAAAATCGATTGCGAAAGTCGTATCCAATAACAAACAGACTAGAAGCGAGTTAATGAAAAATATGGTATAGTGATGTTTATACTAGCTCGTTTTGCGTCTTTGTTTTTGGAAATTGGAACTCTCGTTGGTTGTTCAATAGTTTTTACCATGGCATTGATTTGTAAAACTATTAGATTTATATAGCAGCATATCCTGTAGCATAACATGCTGGAGGGAAACCACTTTCTGAGATCCTATTGCATTAACCTGTTTGTTTGAGTATAATAATGATTGAGGTTAAAATGTATGTAATCAGATTTTTAGTTCATTATGCAATACTGAAAATTACAGGAGTATCAAGAAGAAATAGTTAATTTGATTATTATTTATATTTATAATAAAAAAATTCTAGGGTCACAATGTATGAAATGAGAAATTCTTTGGTTGAATTATTTTTGTTAAAATAGCAGTGTTACCACGTATTCTGGGCTCCTCAACACCGAACCTCATTCGTTACTTTTATATTTATAATTTTACCTAAACTGCTGCAATATATTTCTTTATTATAATTTTTATGGAAAGTTACTGGTTAACTTAAATACTAGTTTCTTACATAAATTTTTGGTAAAATTTGGTACTTTTCTCGGCTGGTGCTTTTTCTTTATACTCGCATATTGTTGTATGTAATTATATGAACCACACCAGCTGTGTTCATTCTACAGTATCGTATGTTTAATTTTCTTTATTTTTTGTTTCTATTCATAACAGAACAATGATCTCGTATTTTTAACACAACACGGAAGATTTTGATGTTTTGTTTTTTATTTTAAATTTAATTTAGCTGTAGCTACATTTGTACTCGGTTAATAATAAATTTGTTATTTATTTTATTTTAAGTTTTTTTTGTAGTTCTTGTAAATATGCGGTTAGGTATTTTTAATACGTGGGTCGTACACCAAAACTCAGTTCGGCGGGGCTACTGGACTGAATACTTTGTGTCTGCAATAAATTATTATAAGGACATAATATACTTGTATTTTTTTACTTTCAACCACCATTATCAGTCTATGGCAATTCAGTCTGGGCATAGTGTAGAACGCTCCTAGCTAGATGGAGCAAGCATCTGCACAGGCGGCTGTTGTCTTGCAACAAGGGGACAAGTTGAAATTGCTTTTCGTCGGTAGACACGCTCGCTCATGCCTTTTTTTAACTAAAAATAATATCGGGTTCTACACGGGCTGATGTCGATAAGAGTTGTTTTGCTATTTATAGACTAATCACAATACATTGCATGTAAAATTTGTTATTTTGTAGCATGAATGGACGAGTTCAATAACAAATACCCCACACACTTGCAGAAAATCTACTTAAAGTTAAGAAGAAGAAAATAACTTAAGAAACTACTATTGCGTTTCATTCGGTGTACGTGCAAGCTAGCCGGAGGGGGAGGGAGTTATTTTCTCTATCCTTTACTTCTCTTTTAACTTCCATTACGTCCCTCTAGCCGTCCGATTTACTTGCTGGTAGCAGATTTCTATGTCCGGTAATGTTCTTAGCATCAGATTATCCACATGCTTGTTTTGTCTATGTCTACCATACAAAATAAATAGGCTCATCTTAAATGTCATGCCTGTCATCCAAAGCCAGCCAATCCATCCATACATAATATATAACAATTAATAATGTATAATAGTTAAAATAATAGGAATTAATAAATATATAATATATCATAATCATATAGATATTTTAGAAGCTGAATTTGAATTCTAATTTAATAATTGTTCAAATGCACACTGCTTTTCTTTTTAACACTCACAAGTTGGCCTTAATATACTTGACATATAAATTTTGTATTAAAAAAAAACTAAGTTTATTTTTTTTATCTCATTATCACGGTATCGGGTGAGTGACTTTTTAATGAGAACTATCGCAAACTACTTATTATTATTGTTTTATTAAATATATCTATTCAAAATATGATAAACTTTTTGGTTTTTTATCGTTTCTTCAGTTTTTATCATTTATTTTCTTACGTATAGCCTATATTTACTTTATTATGTTATCTATTGCGTACTTTCGAAGTAGGTACGAATTTTAATACATACAAATATTTAATTAGTGTTTTATCTATGACGTCGTCGTACGTTATAAATCAATTCCAATCGGATTTATTTTAGCAGAATATATACATATTTTTTCACAGCCTATATATGTCCCACTGCTAGGGGCTTCCTCATTTCTGAGGAGTCTACCCACCATGCTTATCTAAGGCGTGGTGGCAGGCAGAGGCGTCTCTTACTCATGTAGCGCCCGTGTGCAATCATTACGCGGGCTTGAGTTATAGTATGGGCGCGACGGGCGCCGCCTAATACTCCTGTGCCTGTGTGCCACGCACACCCTGCACCATATGTAAAGCCGCCTCTGGTGGCAGGGCTTCCACATGTAATAAGTACTTGTAGAATATACATATACTTCGCCCAATTTGGGAGTCACACTCGCGACCCTTATCTCCAAAAGTGGTAGCTGCGCCAATTATCTCATGGAAGCCAATTGGTATACAATATACGGTGGATGTAATGTTATCTTTATAACTCAGTTATCAAAAATGTAGGTAACTTACGTCAGATTAAATATAATCACAAAATAAAAAGTTATATCTTTCATAGCTCAGTAGCGGAAACGATTCACAGACTATCTTGAAGATCTAAATTTTAGCACATGCATTTGACTGACATACGTTGGAGTATACAAACGTAGTGTGAGAGACCCCCTGATCAGATGGAGCGACGGTTTGCGTAGGGCGGCTGGCAGAAACGAAATGCGTGTACCCAAAGATTGCGCGTAATTAGTCTAAATTATATTCTATGTTATATTTCAGTTTAAATAAAATAAATAAGTTTCGATATAGTACGACCGAATTAACCGTGTTATACAAGGAATGCCTGTACATACATATAAGATTAGGATCTTTAATAAAGCTAGCTGGCTGTATTACATATTAATGGAATAATTATTTGCAAATAATTTTTCCTTATATTACAATAATATGAAATCTTTACAAACAGTGTATCGATAACGCGTATGTATATACTAGACTACAAACGAGTAAATCTTCAATTCTTATTATAAATTGCAACTTTTACGCATTACAATTTTTACTATCTATTCTTGCTATACTTTTTATGCTTATGGACTTTTTTCCCGCGAAAGAGTGTATCTCATCAAACTTCGTTTGATAGGAAATTTTATATTCGATGCCTAGGATCGCATGCCCGATGCGATAAAAAGCGCTAAAAAATATTTTGTTTTAACAAAAATATTTTGTTAAAACAAAATATATTTTTTAAAGGGCATCCCTTTAAATTATCGCCCGGGGGAGTTTGTTTAGATCCTGGACAGACTATGTGGTATGAGTAATTGTACATGTTCAATCTGAAAAGTCATCGGAGAAGAATGCCTTTGGGCTAATTCCATTATGAGGCAAAAAATCTGCTTCTAAATTCTAGTGATAGGATCCCACAAAAAATCATTTTATTGTAAGCTCTATTGTCCTACAGATTGCGCATTATTCAAGAAATATCTTGTTCCTACGCCTACATAGATTAAAATTAGGCGCTTACATACATTAAACTACATACATTATAAAGGTATTTATAATAATTTGTAAACATTTTTTATATATCGTGATATATTATATATTGAGTGTGTGGAATAGCATTACAGTTTATGTAACGTCCTAGTGAAAAGACTATTCCATCAATATAGATTGGATTCATGGATCACTCCGTATTAATCATTTAGCCTTCGCCTTACGGTACACGTACAATTGGGTATTGCGGAAAAGTGGAATGTAATTATTCTAAACTACCATACTAGTAATAATAAATTATTATTATTGATGGGTTCAGTGTTCATTATAGATAAATAAATGATAACTCGTTCCTGTGAATGTATAGAAATTGCGAGACCTTTAACGAATAAGTCAAAGCAAAATGACAGTGTTATCACTTGCGCGTTCAGCGCAAAACAATAGACGTCAAGGCGATATTTCATCTGTAGGTATAGCATTATCAATGCAATGGGATAACGTCAACTGTTGTTTGCTGTAAACAGCTATAAAATCATGGGTCAGAGAGACACACCCTTGCATCTTCCACGTGTTCATAAAACATTTTAGTTTATTGCCATCTTTATTGATAAAGAAAGGTGATGAAATATAATAAGTTATACATATACATGATTAAACTTTATTAGATATTAATTACTTAATTTTTCACTTGCTTAGTACACAAATATAGTTACTTATGTACATATGTATGTCTGTATGTGAAATCAAAGTCACCGACATAGTTCTTCAAGTTAGCAAACTATAGTGGCAATGTTATGGTCACCTTTGTCGGATAACCGAGAATCTCTGGAGTATACACAAGTATTGGAGTGGAGACCGCGTCATAGTAAGCGTTATGTGGAACAGTCCCTGCTAGATGGAGCCACAATTTCCGCAGGGCGGTTTACAGAATCTGGTTGCGTATAGCCAACGACCAGATTCGCGGCTTAGGAACAGCCACAAACAGTAAAAGGTATGCTGCACGCCGTTGTTGATGTATATGAAAAAAAAATCATAGAAATGCCCGTACATATTGAAGAAAATGCTTGAAAAATCAATTTACTGAGATATTTCCTATAAAACCTGATATACATGATAAAGGTATAATTTTGTTTAATTATATATTCCGTCCTCCTAACTTTTGTTTATGAGATAAATTGCTAATTATGAAATGCTTTCTGTTTGAGTTCTATGATATATTGCAAATAAATCGCATTTTATTTTTAGATCTCTTAAAACTATTAATTGTCGATTCAAAAACCTTGTTGAATGTTTTTATATATTTTATGTTCTTGTCCAATGAATGGTTGTAGATTCTCCGATAAATGTCACGAGCCCATTGTCCCTTCAGTTTGCTAACTCGAAGAACTATGTTCGTGTATATGGTGCTCCGGAGAATTTATTTGTTTTTTTATGGGATAGGAAGGCCAACGAGCAGGCGTGTCACCTGATGGAAAGCAATCCAACGCCGCTCATAGATTTCCTCAGCGTCATAGGCAGTGCGGAAGCGTTTAAGGAAAGTGTCCTTATGGGAGTAGGAATTGGAGGGGGAGGGAAGAGAGACGTAAGCTACCACTCAGACGTCGGATTTTCTGCGGGAGTGTGGTACTTCCCGGGCAAGTCGGCCCATTCATGCTACAGACAAATGTTATACCATTCTTGACAAAGCGTTCGTCTGCAGCGTGCCTCTACCACTATTAAGTTTACAATCACATTATTTCTATTATACATTCACGTGCTAGTAATTCGCGCGTGGGTAATATTGTCCATAATTTACATTGACGCTACATCTGGCCACGTTGACGAGTGCCTCGTCATGCGATGTAGAGGTTGTTACGCCGTATGGCCTCATCTGTTATCCGATCCCTTATCTGTGCTGGCTCAGCGGATGATAAGATATATGAGGCTTTAGTGTACGTCATTTTCTTTTGAATTTTCCTTTTGATATTGTCGGAAAATTGACAAATTGAGCACAAGAAATGGGAATACCCAACAAATGGTAAACTCTTTGCCTTTATAACCACTTTTGATAGATGAGCAACATCTATCAAAAGTGGTTATAAAGGCAAAGTCTATAAATAGGCAGAAAACGAACTGTAATTACTATACTTTCAGTTACTAAGTTTAATTTAAAAATGATAGATTTGCTAGGCATTTTGCTGGGCTGCTGAATTTTGTGATGAAGGGGTATCGCGCTAGATATCGTTTCCATTAAACAGATTGGATTCGAAGATGTTAATGCTGGTAGCCTATTGGCTTTAACAGCTTTATCGTATTCAGGGCGCAAGTAAAATATAACTGGGAATCTGCGCAAATCGCAGACTCCATCGGCCTGACGCCGTGTCGGAGGTACACATATGTGTGTATGCTGATTTTAAACTCGTCATGACTCTACGTTAAACATGTAGGGGAGGATTGAACTTTAGTAACTATAGTCCCTATTAGTCCCATAGACCCTAAGGTCTAGGGGGTGAGAACCGACCGGGTACGTGAGAGAATCTCGTGTAAGCGGCCGGTGTAGAAGTGTCCCTACTCTACGTGCTCGGCTAGAGCCGGGGTGCGTGTGAGTGTTGGTGTCGTGAGTGGATCCGAACGACGCTGTTTCGTCGTCCGGATCGTGTAACACGTTACGCGGGCGTCGTCTTTTCGGGCGCGCGTTTAAATCGGGTGAATAATTTACCGATTGTACCACCAGTGGATTCGGATAGGGCATTAAACAGAGCGGACAGACATCCGCAATGCCATACGTATTATGAAAGCGTAGCCGGCCTTAAGGTATATGTAACCTTGTTTTATGAAGGTTTCAGTGTCGTATCGGTTCGTGAATACCATTAAGGTAGCTGGTGCTACAGAGTGATGGTGCGTGGAAAGATGTTTAGAGAAAAGTGCTTCGTACTGGATCGCCACTCATCCAGATGGTGAAGATGATGATGATGAACTTTTAATTTTTTTTATTTAATACGGGACGCCAATAATATTTCATGACTATATATTTTTTTATAGAAGTAAGCAGACGCGTAGGTAAGCTCATTTAATAAAAACAATCACCGTGGATAACATGGACATATTACATATATACAGCTGCATTACCTTTTTCAGTATTAGGATGTGAACCGTAGGAGGGGAAAAAAAAGTAAAGAGCTATGACAAAGATTCCAAGTGACACGACGCGCTTCCGATTGCCATATAATGTAATGATTGCCCATGACATACATATATCTAATTTGGCGTGAATTTTCGAGAAGCTCACTTTACTCCGCTTCCGTATATAGAACTATACCAAACAAAGTTCACAAGTTGATCTATAGTGGTTATCTATATCTACGTAAAAAGTGCTTGAAAAATGATTACATAATTTTCCTTTAACTACGAGGTACTACGCAGGAGATACTTATCGAAGTTATACATCAGTTATCTCTACATACATATATATTTTGCCTTTCGGAATAAAACTGAAGTTGACAGAGGTTTGTAAACATGGTAGATTGTACGAGCCAATTAAAAATAGCCGATAAGAAAACGCCCCCATCGTCGGTGGCGCACGATTGGTGCAAATCTTCACGATAGATCGATTACGCAGGTTGTAATCGAAATATCTAATTTATTTATAGCTGTCAATAACCTCTAAGTTATTTCTGTTAATAGCCTATTGTGTTTTAAGTAACATTATTGCTTGGTAATATTTGTTGACGTTGCATTATACATAGACTATAGAATATTTTTTACATAATAAATAAGCAAACAAGCAAATGGCCATCCGCAATACGAAGGACACTGTAGATGCGTTACCTGCTTTAGGAAATGGATGTGAATAATGGGAGGGGGAGAAGTATTTAATGCAAAAAGAAGCAGGGAGAAATGGGAAGGTTGGAAGGAAATAAAAGAAGGGACAAGGAATTGGGTCTCTAGACCAACGGAGGTGGTATTGCCCCATGGTGAGCGCTGGAG
Source organism: Baronia brevicornis (assembly GCA_031353405.1). Classification (NCBI taxonomy): domain Eukaryota; kingdom Metazoa; phylum Arthropoda; class Insecta; order Lepidoptera; family Papilionidae; genus Baronia; species Baronia brevicornis. The sequence goes on from JASFAT010001845.1 coordinate 535,012, forward strand.
CTTTTCGTTGGAGGGGGGGGGGGGGCGTTATGAAATACCTTATTATATTATATTATTTTCACCAAAAAACATTTTATTAACCGTCTAATATGTTTATCTTATTAATATAATATAAGCCTTTATTTAGATAAATATATAGTTTATAATATACTAAAATAATATTATAAATCGTCATCCTCGTTATCTGTTTGTCTAACGATAAAGGCCTTTTCCAACATTTTCCATTGACTCCTGTCCCTGGTTCTCCTAATCCACAATTTTCCTGTTAACTTGTTCTCGCCGTACGAAACGCTAATCCTACCACTTAACACCCATATTCTATGAGGGTGTAACACTTTCCCGGTCATGTGGGCCCATTCGTGCAATCCATTAATGGATAGCAGTTTGATACAAATTTTCCTTTGTAGACAGCAATAGATTTTAGAAAAAAAAGTTGTACAAAAGAAAATCTATAGTTTTGAAATTTAATTATAGGAAAGACCAAATAGGAGTATTGAGTACAGCTGTAGGTGGGAAGAGTGTGACGTAATTATCATCGTAATTATGAGTGAGCTAATGGAAAATTATTAAAACCATAAGAAACATTTCTTAATATTATAAATTCAAGAATACTAATTATTCTTAAATTTATAATGTTATTTATTATACAAGTCTCAGATTAAAGTCAGCGAAACTTAGTTTAATTTATTCCCAAATGACACATGTCTGTGCATTTATGATTATAAACATTTTTCATCTATATTTTCGAGCCGATAAGACACTAGCCTTCGGGACATGCGCCTCAACTTATCTGAAAGGCCGCATTTGCAGTGTCGTTGATGTTGTATGGGAGGTGACACGTTGAAGAAGTGTTCCACTTAGTCAGAATTGAGATAAGACATCGCCACAGTAGTGGGGAATTACTTCTCACTGCCAGCCTTAATTAAAGCTATGGTTGGCAGTAATCTGTCATGAACGGCGGAGGCTGCCTTTCGAGAATGCTTTATTACGGAAAGATGCTACGAGGGGAGAGGGAAAGCACGTATACTCTCCTAATTCGCAGGCGGAATGAAGGATAGCGTAGGAGAGCCTATCAGGCAATAAAAAGAGATGATTGGTTATCATCATGTGGCACGCTTTTTTGTTTCCATATCTCAACCAACCAACCCAATTTGGAATTATCAAACTTAATTAATTTTATCAGAAGTGTGTGAGTGATGAATGATTTAATTATTAAATATGGTACGACTTTTAAAGAAAAACGTGGCGGATGCGTGGTACTCCAGATAAGATTGTCGTCTACCTTTAAAAAAAAAATTAGACCGTGATCATCATTATGTATTGTGTCCAAAAATTATATCATATCATGGAAAGTTGCATGAGAGTTTTTGCAACTGGATAATTTTTTCTACAGAGTAGGTACACATGTTTAAGTCATAGTCAAGTCATAACTTTTATTATTTTTGATCTAGATAAAGGTCATATGACCCAACATATTTATAAGTAAAGTTTATAACTTTTCTTCGCCAGATTGAACAAGTGGAGGGAGTTCCTATCCAGGCAGTTGGGCAAATAGTAAGCTGTTATCTTATAAGTGTAAGTGTAGGTAACTTTACGTTAATTATTATCATCATAATAAAACATATCTTCAGACTAATAACTAGATTTGTTGGACTGCTTTATCATGTACTTTCATATTCATGAAATACTTTCATGCAGAAGTTGTACAAGGGATTATAATAGCTCCTTGCATTCCACCGATTATTCTTATCATTAATAATGAGGTTAGAATTATAATATATAAATTTCTTACCATTATTAGATAATTAAAGTAACCGTTAGCACCAATTAGTTTCTATAGCCACAATAGTACATTATTGTGGTTGCTACCTTTGTCAGGAGACACATAATACGGACCATGTTTTTTTTTATGCGCTTTATGATTGAGCTGCTGGGAACTGTAGCGTGCCAGCCGTACTGCTATGGCGACACGGGATCTTTAGAGGGTTTTTATCTTCGTTTATAATTAAACTCTTCCAAATGAAATTGATTTATTAATATATTTTATATAAATTCTATACATTTATAATGTACATTTAATTTATAAGGTACATTTTGTATTAATTATTTACTTTGATGATATTCTAATAGGTATTACATTTTATATTATATTAATGAATTTCACTTTTCACTTTTTATATTCAATCTCAATTTGTTATGCCGAACAGGTGACACGTCCATCGAAAGACGTCAGTCGAACTAATCCTACTGATTTTATAAAACAATTTATTTCTTTTTTATTTTAAAATTACGAATGTAAAAAGAAGTAATATAAAAGGTAAATAAAAAGAGTTATTTTTTTATTATATATTCACGCCTATCCCCCGCAGGGGTTGGCAGTGACCACAGAGCTCCATCCGCTGCCATTCATCGTAGCGAAACGGCTCGTCATTGGTCGCTTTTCGCCCTCGTGAGAATCAGGACGTGACGGGTGGCGAACCACGTCGCCGTCATTTTTTTCGACAAATTAGGTATATTAAATTCGTCTTAGTGAATCCCACGAGCCGCAAGGTCAGCCCCAGCAGAGCCCTGCATGCTGAGGTAAAGCACCATAATCCCCGGGGGACTTAAAAGTTTTAATACATTAATAATACATTTATCTATGTATCACTATAGTACCTATGCGAATTGGCGACCGTAAAGAAGGACCTCTCGCACAAGCGACGATACTGTCCATCACTGTTCAGAGCTTTTTGAACCTAACTGAAACTGGGGAGTCACAATTTATTTATATAAGATATTTTTTAAAGAGGATTTTGCTGACAGCTGTTTTTTGGTAAGAATTAGATTAGTTATTTTCTAATTTCCATTTCTCCTCTTTTCGTAAACACATAATATTCTTTTTCTGTTTTGTTACTTTTTCTCAGATTTTATTTAAGTAAATTTCGACCGTTCATTTACAAATGGATTAACGCAAAGTCTCTATTAACTGACTCTCATCTGAAATTTCGAAGGTTGTAGGCACGGGTCTTTCCATTTCTGGTGGAATGGACATTAATCCAACACGCTTGTCTAAGATGGATTTTCGGGGTACCCAGACTTGGAATAAATACCTGTAGGCTAATTTAACTACCATACGTAGTTGAATATAACCCTGGAAACTTCACTACTGAGCCAATTAGGTTGTACATCGTTATGTAAATACACATTACATTAAGTTTTTTTGTATCTTACGCAACATTTTAATCTATAAATAAATATTTTTTTTTCTTTAAATAAAAAAACATTAGTCAATATTACGTACAGTGTTGCATCATCCGTTTGAACTTTATTAATTAACGGGGACAAAACGAGATATTAGTGAACTTGTTAATTTTTTTTAATTCCAACTATAAGTTCACACTCTCCCTATATACAATATATTTATATATCTTGTTTGAATTTTCATTTGTTAATAAATTACTTTTTAATTCATCCAATCAAGTTCAAATACATTTTTTTAAACTTGTAGTGGATGAAACTTGATGTTATACAGCTTTTCAAATCTTAATTCATTAATTTATTTTATTTTTATGCGGGAGGTATCAATCTTTTTACATAAGATATTTACAGGATATTAAAGTAGGATTTTCTTTTCTTTTACTTGTTTAGTAGAGCAGTCAATTAAGCGTGCGGGTTATATGATGGTAAGTAATCACCGTCTACCATCATATACATCCGCAACTCCGGAGGGACACAAAAGCGTTTCCGGCCTTTCGTGGACGTATCTTGAATAGACCAATGAATAAGATGAACATACGTCCCGTTTCGAACGGGACTGTACCTTTTTTCGGCCACAAATCTGGGACGCCAAATAGTCCCGTCTTCCGAAACTACGCGGAAATTTAAAATTATCACGTCAGACATGATTGTTATAACTAACAAGAAATTTGTTCTAATTATTATTAAGTCATATAATAATTTAATAATAATTGCTGTCACGGGAACTTTGCTTTAATAAAGCTGGTGATTTATTTTTATTTTTTATAATTTGTTATAATAAAAATAATTATAATTAATATGAAGACTGATGATTATATAGTTGAAATTGTTCAAAATAAAGAACATTTAAAAATCTGTTTGCTAAGTGTCTGTCTGTTTGCTAAGTGACGTATATAGACCCACTAGTTTCTGCTCGCGACTTCGCCCGCGTGGAATTCAGTTTATTAAGCGATGACATGTTCTTGTATAGTTATAATTCATAACGGTATTGAAGGCATAGAAAGCTGTACCGCAAATAATTTTAATGCCAGGTTTTTCCAAATTTATTTTATCTATTCGAATACTTTATTGAATACATTATCAGTAGATTAAATAAAATTTTTTGATATATAAAATACTACATTTTAAATGATTATATAAAGTGTAGGTATATATTTATATAAATATATACTTACATTTTAGCAATATATTATGTATATATATGAGAATAAAAAAATATTTCATGTACAACCTAAATTAATAAAAAATTGAAATAAGGTATTTAAAATTTCAATTTAGCTGTAAATAATTTAATAATAATTTAAAAACAAATTCAATAACAACTAAAAATTATTACCTTAGCCAATAACAGTGCATGATCAGTCGATCATGCCGAACAGTCGTATAACCTAATTAGATAAAAACGGCTGAGGGATCTGCCTCTACGAACTTATTATTATGAGACATGAATCAAGGTTTGAAAACCTCATTGACCTAATTAGTGGTGAGTTATTAGGTGTGATAGCCGATCGATGAGGTCGCGGTTTTGGTACTAGCGGACAGCGGATTGTCATGATATGACGATAAAGTTCATTTTCAATGTATGCGTGATTTGATTAATAACAAAAACATGTATGTTTTAATAAATGTGTATTTTGATATTTTATATTAAAACATTTCTAGCAATGTTTTTAATATTACTACAATTATTATTAACCATTCCAATTAAGCTAATAATGCTTGTGCTAGGAAATCCGAGTGTTTTGAAAGAGGAAGCAATATCAAATGTAGGAAGGATGGAGTGTACTAAAGATATTGAGCTAGAAACAATCGAATGTTGAGATGTCAGTTGAAGGAAAAACATATTACACCGACCTCATAAATTGGGTAGGACCGACAAAGGTATTTATACGACATTATGCTCTGTTACATCTCTTCATCTCTAAATATTGTTGCAATAGGTACCTATATTTGATCAACTTAGCAAAAAACATTTTTATTTATATCAGATAGCGGTTTTTACAAATTTTCTGGTATAATTAATTATTATGGAAATATGGTAATGACAGATAAAATCAAATAAAATGTACATAGTGAATAAAAATTACCCATATGACAATGATGTTGAAGGCGAGTTCAAAAGAAAGCCGCAATAAAAGTGAGGCCCGTCGCACCTTGCAATTCGTTAAATTAAAAAAATATTTATAGTGATATATTCTAATTAATAACTGATATATCGTATCGTCGACGACTAAGATCTCACCAATGGCTCGATTTTCTAGCGCTGTGGAGCGATGTCTCATCTCTCAGCATTTTTTACCGCTTTTATCATGGGGAGTGCTCCGAGGAATTGTTCGCAATAATTCCCCCCGCTGAATTCCAAAACCGCACAACTCGTTATAAAGAAAAGTTTCATCCTCATCATCTGGATGAGTGCCGATTTACTACGGTGCGCTTCTCTAAAATCTTCTTTTCACGCACCATCACTCTGTGGAACCAGCTACGTTCAGCGATCTTTCTTCTTTATCAGCGACATTGGTACCTTCAAAAAACAAGCCTACATATACCTATAAGGCCGACAACGTTAGTTGTCTATGGGCGGCGTTGATTGCTTTCCATCAGGCGACACGCTTGCTCCTTTGCCCCATAAACTTAAACAAACTTAGCAATCGGGTATATGTTCATGATTAAGTTGTGTAAGCCAGAGTAAAGTACTTACGTTCCCTTTTTGTGAAATAAAGCTGCTAGTGCCGTTTGTGAGTTTAAAAAGTTAAATTTTATGGGGCTTAAGAAACGATCTACTGTTTTTGTATTATTAAATGGTATTGTATAACACCAGTCATTTCAGTTAAAACAATATTCTTAAAACTTAGATTATTAAGACTTAAAAGTAAATTTTGAAACAATTTACAGCCTATATATGCCCTCAGGGCCGGCGTACGACAGGTTTAGTGTATTCCCCAGAACCTGGCCCCGCGTTTTGAGAGGCCCGAATCGGCTACGAATATTACAAATCATTTTTACTTCATCAACTTCACTTCATTAAACACAAACTTCATTTCAACGGATAATAACAAAATTGTTTTTAGCCTGCTCCAATGCTCCATGCTGTGAACGGCCGACTGCCTCGAATGTAACTCAATGCTGAATTTTTCAGAAATCTTAATACTATAGCCGGAAATTCGTAGTGTTTCTACGCTCATGTGATATTAAACTATCTATACAATAGTTGACACGCTGTTTTTGATTGTGTGATTATCTATAAAAATATATATAATACGTAACAGCATATGTAAATAAATAATTTCTAGTAATAATTTTTTTCATGGGATACGAAGGCCAACGAGCAAGGGTGTCCTGATGGCAATCACCATCGCCCATAAACATCTGCAGTGCAGAAGCGTTGACGGCGAAGGAAAGTGTCATTATGTTAGGGGGGAGGGGGTTTGGGCGTCCGAAACTCAACCGCTCACCGGACGGAGCGCGGTACTCTGTGAGTGGTACTTCCCCGGGCGAGCCGGCCCATTCATACTACAGACAAATAATATGTCATTCTTGACAAGGTATTCGTCTGCAGCGTGGCTCTAACACTACAATTTGCGTGTAGGAGTTGAATATGTATTCAGGCTTCGCATGATATTTGAAAGCGGCCCCGCAAAAGGTCACGCGGCCCTGTATGTCTTAATGCTGGACACGAGCTTCCCAATTTCTGTAGGATTCGACGTCAAATCGACCAAGCTTGTCTTAAGCATATTGTTGGAGTACAAACTTGTGCATAATGTTATTTTATATATTCGGAAATTTTCAAATATGTGAGGATTAATTTTTAATATTGTTACGATTAAAAAAATTGGCTTAGTTTAATTTTATTACATCCTAAGTAAATTATGTTATGAATATAAATTTGTTATTTACAATAAAATAAATAACAATATATAAACAACCGTCAGAAACTACATTCATAGTTGTTAAGGCACGTGTTTTTTGTCTACTAATTTGATAATTTTACTACAATGAACATTGAGTGACATTGAGGCGCAGTCATCGAACTTGGACCCTATCACAATTGGGCGGGTTATCATGCACGCGCGAGATAACCTCCGCCTTATATAAAACGAGATAGTTTAAATAATCTTCAATACACTTTCAATCGGCAAACTATAAAGATCTACAAACCATCGGAGCTATATATTATATGCTCATTAAGAAATACAAGCTCAGAACTACCGCTTGGTACATACGTTATTTTGAAGTAGTGTCTGGTGTAAACTGAGGTACAAGATGCGTTTGCTACACCTGCTGTTTGTTGTTTGGACTGCAATGCTGCTTTTGGGGTCCTCGGCAGCGTTTCCACGATACAACACAAGCCACGTCTACAAGCGGTCTTCTTGGTGCTTCCTGAAACTTTGTAGCTACCAACCAACGCCACACCGTGTCCAGAAATTGCGATAAAAGATACTATAGAAAACACATCAGAGTGCACAGGGCTAAACGCGGTCTTGTATTTTTGTTTCATCTGAAAAAAATTATTATGGAGTAATCACTCGTTTATTCTGGCCTACATTAGGCCACCGCCTAACAGAAGTATCTGTACTTAATATTGTAATCTTAGTATTGTTTTGGTTATATCTGACCTAATGGTCTGTTTAAAATTGAACTGTTAGTATTGATTAGTTAACATAATGTTCCTTTTACGTTTAACTTTAGTTGTAATTTGAGTAGTGGTTTGTTGTTTAGATAGTTATGTAATGATAGCTTCTTGACATTGTTAGAGTATAATTATTTAACGAATTGTTTAAATTTCATATGGAAATTAATATGTGTGTCATTTGTTACCTGTCTTTAATTTAATATCTTTTTATATTGCTGTAATTTATAGAAATAATAAAGGGTTCTAGTTACATTTATTTAAATTATTATTTAATAAATTTAATTTTTATTCCAAATCCTTATTTTTAATTTTAATTAAAATACATAGATCATAAAATTTAGATGATGCCGGACAGAAGATAGAAGAAGATGAACAGACTAAATATTTAAAAAACAAAACACTTTTTTTATTAGATCTTTGTGAGATATTCTTATTCTTATATCAGTTTATATCGAAACTAAGAAATTTTGGATAACCTGAGTCACTGACATAGCTCTTCAAGTTAGCAGACACAGTGACAATGGGCTGGACACGTTTGTCGGAGAACCGACGAATGTTGAAGTAATCGAGTACTGGAGTGGAGACTGCGTCCCGGCAAGTGTAGTGTGGGATGTCGAGAAAGCGGCTGGCCGAGACTGGATGCGTATAGACGAATCGCACTCGTTGGCGCACTGATATCATTTCTATTTATAGTGTTACAAACTTATTTTTAAAATTAAGGAGAACAACTCTCAAAAATTAGCTGGCAGCCTACTTTTAGTGATGATCTGAATTTACCAAACTTTTTTTTTCGTTGATTTAGAAATTGAGAGGGAAGAAGGTTTGACTAATTTGTCTACGCCAAAAGTCATATTACGACTTGATAAGATGGCGACTTGTCTACCAAATCTTGCTATGGATTCTCGCATTTAAATAGTCACGATATTTATTCATTACATATAAATTCATTTCTATCATATATTAATCGATAGTTCGATTGAAGAATAAGTCACACGAATTAAGCAATAATTCATAATAACATGGGATTATGCAAGTGAAATAACGTCATTGCGGGCCCCTTATTCGCGAGTATTTTCATAGTAGATGTAATTAATGATCCTAATTGAAGATAAAAGCTCCATGTAAATTCATTTTAAAAAATATTAATTTTTCGATCCAAAATCCAAAAAATATATTTTTTAATAATATTCTTTATATTACATTAAGTAATTTCAAATTTTTGTATATTATTATGTTGTAAAGCTTTTATTTGCAAACGAAATCTTTTCCGGTGATTTTTTTCATTATTTCAAAACCAATTCAGGTTTTTAAGTTTCAGAAATTTTGGTAAAGAAACAGCAGAAATACTGTTTGGTTATATTTTAATGAAAACAAAGATACAATTCATAAATATAATATATTGTATAAAGAAACTTCATAACGGCTTCACGAAAATCTATAACGTTATCCGCAAATATGAGTATTTTGCCTAATGTATTCATAGTATGGGGTTAGACGATGAAAAAGAGAAGAAAACAGTATCCGAAATAATAGTTAAGTATTAAATAATAAACAATATATACTCATAAGGGTTTCAATGACTTGATATCCAAAATGATTCCTTGAATTATAGGCGAAATTCAATAAGATGTGTGTAAATACGTCACTATTTGTAGGAATAAGTTACTATGTGGACAGTCAAAAGTTTTACTTAGCTAAGATCCGCGACAAGCAAAACAATAACAGAAAAATAATAATATGTGTTTTCCTGCTGGATGAAGTGGATTTATTTGGAATTTAAACCAAAAACTTACCGAAAATCGGCCATCAACTCTCAACCCACCAACCACCATACACAACACCATACACAACAATTTCCAAATAAATCCACTTCATCCCGCAGGAAAACACACATTATTAATTTTTTGTTATTGTTTTGCTTGTCGCGGATCTTAGCTAAGTAAAACTTTTGACTGTCCACATAGTGATGGATTTCCGCAATGTAACGCCTGACTCAATTAATAAGGAATAAGTTACTATAAGGTTTCATTATCATCTTGAGCATTTGAGGTTCTACAGCTGTGAGTGGGCCTTGGCATGGTTAAGTAATTGTACGTATGTACTGTTTATTTAAGAGGAATGGCTAGTATAAAACTTTCCTGTTGTCTGACATAACAAAGACCGGATTGTTTTTACATTATTTATTTATACATTTACTTATTTTATATATAAAGATGCATAGTAATACAATTATATTACATTTTCATGTCATTGAGATGGAAGATAATTTATATCAGTAACCTAAAACATACTTTATATCGTTGAAAAAATGTCTATTTTAGAACAGTAAGTTTCTGTAAATAGTGCAAAAGCGTGCTGTTGAACTGTATCTATAGATGTGTCATATTATCGTATGATTATAATTTATTATTTTGCTTTATTATTCCAATCGCAATAACGAGTAACTTTGAATCTTATTTTTCTAAACAAAAAGCTGATAATATAATTAACTGAATAAGAAGCGTTGTTTCTTTTATAATTATTAAAACGATGTGGGTGGGTGTCGGTTATGTTAAGTGTGAGGGAAATTGCTGACGTGCAAGGATGTCATTAATGTACTTGACGTATATAATAAACTTATAGACGTGTATTGTGTTCTATAACTAGTTACAGTGACACTTTACTAACGAGATTTGTAATGAAATAGGAGTCTAATGAGTTTCATCAGTATTTGTTCAATTTTTGTAGGTATCTTTCGTATGTATCGATTATATTCGAGATATATCGTATATAGAGATATATCAGGCTATTTGGTAAAAAACGCCTGATATATCTCGAATATCAGCAACGAATTCAAAAACGATTTTTTCAAATTCGTTTTTCATTTACTGCCTTCTCACGCTATTATAACATTTTTATAAATATTTAAGCCCCGTAAACCTTCACAGCTTTTTTTGTAATTCAACTTAGTGGTCCCAAAGCATTTTATCGCAGTCTGATCAATGTTTTATTTTATCGCAGGCCACTGAGAGGAAATGTTGATTGTTTATATTTTATTGATTTATGTGACTTTTTTCCATCAAGTCTATAACGCCAATGCCACTCAGCTTAAGTTATCTCGTCCATGGAAGATCATACAGTCCCGAGAAAAATACTCAAAAGTGAAAGAAAAAAAACGATAAATATTTCATGTGTTTTGTGCGATCCGGTATCATTTGAGCCGCGGCCCGATACCGGTTCGTGGTAAACTGAAGTAAATTACAATATTAAAAACCCAACAAGAGAAGTTAGTTTGTGTAAAGGTACACTACCCACCTATCTCAAATTGAAAGACCAACTTTTATATTGGTGAAAGGTAAAGCGAAAATAAAAATAATTTCATTATGTTAAAATACCTTATTAACGTATTCATTTTTGCAACAATCGACTCTGTTACTCGTACATGGCTAAATTGAGTTTATGACCTTATGACATGAATACAGACACAGTCTACAGTTAGTGTATCCGAGGACTTAAAGGCGATAGCGCCCGTCATCTACGTGAATGTTTTGTTTTCTGGTTCATCTAAGCTGAGGTTAAAATTGACCGAATTGCGCCTTTATCACCTTAAAAACTCTCTGATTTATCCACTATCTGTTAATTTGTAGTGAAAAAGGAATAACAAAAAAAAAAATATCTATATAATAAATTGCTTGCATTACGCAAGTGTAATTTATCAAGTTAAAAAAAGATAAGCCGGCATTTTGGGTACAAGAGAAGATTAATTAATTAATCATAACCATAATATATATATATATATATATATATATATATATATATATATATATATATATATATATATATATATATATATATATATATATATATATATATATATATATGTTTTATATTGCGTCGCAGAAAATACGTATTGGGTTGGCAACTAAGTAATTTTTTAGAAAATCAAAGACAATTATTTCATGGAACTAAATAACTTCATTCTGTAATGTAGTGCCTGTTTTGATCAATGACCTTTTGCCATCTTTCAGGCAGCATCAAAATCCCACGATCATAAAACTTCTGGTTTTTATTAGCAAAAAACTGAATTAGGTACGATTTGACATCATCATCATTATTGAAATTTTTTCCATTCAAGGAGTTTTGTAAAGATCGAAACAAAAAGTAATCAGATGGTGCAAGGTCAAGACTATATGGTGGATGTGGCAAAACATCCCAACCAAGCTCCAATAATTTTTGCTGAGTGGGCAAAGATGTGTGTGTGTGTGTGTCCTTGCATTGTCATGAAGGAATACAATACTTTTTCGATTTGTCAATGCGGGCCGCTTTTCTTCAACTGCATTATTTAATTTCGTTAGTTGTTCAATGTAGACATTAGAATTGATCGTTCGGTTGGGTGGTAAGAGTTCAAAATAGACAATTCCTTTGTAATCCCACCAAACTTATAACAAAGCCTTCTCTTGATGAATATCAAGTTTTGATGTTGTTTGAGTTGGTTCACCTGGCCTGCGCCACGATCTTTTCCGCTTGATATTGTTGTAAACAACCCATTTTTCATCGCCAGTTATCAGTTGTTTTAAAAATGGATCATTTTCATTACGTTTCTTTAGCAAATTTCTTTAGCGTTTCTTTCAGTTCGTGAGGAACCCATTTATCCAGTTTATGAACATAGACAAGTTGTTTTAAGTGATTTTTAATGCATATATGTGATACATGAAGCTTCTTTGCAATCTCACGTGTTGTACTGTGACGATCCGAATCGATTATTGCTTTGATTAGGGCGTCATCAACTTCAACTGGACGGCCAGAGCGTTTTTCATCTTTAAGGGAAAAATTACATTTCGAGGGACATCACCAACCGACTTGCGCGAAGACTTCCAGCTTCCATTTTCAAGAGGAGGCAAGGTTTCGAGGAGGATTCGACACCATAGACTACATTCACATAGTGCGGAAAATTATACAGAAAAGAAATGAGTATAATCAGCCTCTGTGTTTAGCGTTTGTGGACTATGAGACGGCTTTTGACTCCATTGAAACTTGACTGTCATAGGTGACTTGCAGCGGTGTCAGGTAGATCAACGATACATCAAGGTATTTTCGAAGTTGTCCAGGAGTATATCTACATCGCCAGGTCATGCGTTTGGGTGGAGACAACTTAGATAAAGAAGCCGATAGAAGGATTCAGCAAGGCTGGGCAGCATTTAGAAAACTTAGCCACCTATACTTCACCTGAAGACAAAAGTTTTAGACCAGTGTGTCGAACAGTCCGTCTGCTTCATAATCTCAGAGTAGCTCAGATAGTTATTGAGAGAGCTATAGTTGGAGCTTATCTGGTATATTTTTCGAAATGAAGATCCACCAAAGAACCACCGTCACCGACATAGTCTCACGTATTAGCAAACTAAAGTGGCAATGGGCTGGTCACTTTTGTCGGTGATCCGACAATCGCTGGAGCAGGCGAGTGCAGACCGCGTCTTGGGAAACGTACTGTGGGACGCCTCATGGTTAGATGGTGCAACGATCTGCGCAGGGCAGCTGGCCGAAACTGGATACGTGAAGTCGAAGATCGGACTGTGGTGGAGCTTTTTAGAAGAGGCCTATCTCCAACAGTGGACTGCCACAGGCTGTTGATGATGATGATGACTATGTATTTATGTTCTTTACACAACAAAATAATTTAAAATATGTAATAATGCAATATTTACAATATTTGTAAAAAGTTAAATTATTATTTTTTTCTATTAATACAGTAAATATCCTACAGCAAATGTTGTTACATTCACTAAAATAAAATAATAAAACGATGGAAGTGATTAATTTTTTAATGTTTTTAATTTAAAATGAGAGAGATGATTAATGAAATTTTTCAAAAAATTCTATTTATTCTGCTCTTGCTAAATTGTCAGTCATAATTATGGTAATTATCTTTTTTATAAATAAAAATTTGAATGACTACTCCCGGTACTAAAATACCGGTACTAAAATTGCGTTTTGCAACATTGGTAGCAAAAAGCAATTTTAGTGCATTTGCTATCTCAAATGAGAGGTCGATTCTTTATAATAATAAGGTCAATATAGACATATTTTTACATTAAGACAAAATGTAGCTATGTTCATTTTTTATCGGCTCTTTGTTTTATCAAGGTTCAAGCCATCAAAAGTGCATAGTGTGTTTATAAAATAATTACATTTGTCCTCATTGTCTCCCAATATTGTTTTAAAGTAACTATCGATATTTTTATGAGCTTCTTTCTTCTGCCATATCATTTTGAATAGTTTACTCGGTTTTATTTGAATAATAATAAATACACCAATTCAATTCAAAATAAACGTATACGAGTATAGATACGCCATTACTGTATGTTTGGTTAAAAACTTGGACGAGATAAACGGAGAACCTTTTCGTGGTATAATAATAGAACGAAATAATTCTCCATTGTGCCAAGAGGCAGAGGGACACGAAAGAAATGATGTTCCTTCAGAGGCAAACCTCCCACATAACTCCGTGTCCACACAAATACCCACACAAGAGTCAAAACGACAAGAAGAATTTACACCAGTTTATTAGATTTAAAAATTAACTGATTTTTAATTCCGTAAAAGTTAGTTGTTTTACTGGCTTTTACACAGTTGAAATCTTAAACATATACATAAATAAAATAGTTATAGGTGAAATAGGGGATAAAGGTATCGTAGATATACGAATAATGAAAAAAAAAAATTAACATCATTGAGATACATTTCTTAAGTGTATAAGTTACCTTAGAATGTTTGGGCTATGAAGTTTTCAGTTTATAGTTTTTGAGTAATAATTTCATCGTCTTGCTTATGAGAATTCGTAAGTTCATACGAGTTAATTGTACAACAACAAAAAAATAGAAAGTTTCATAAAACCATTTTGATTTTAGGAGTTAAAAGAGGTAAATATGAAGTATTTCTATCGAATGCGCTCTAATAATACCCCTTTGATGTCGAAATGAGAAAAAGGATGAAAAAAGATTTCTTTTTGGGGTGTACGAATTCTGATAAATAAGCCTATATTAATATATGGATGGATGGATAAATAATGGATGTGGTTTTGGTCTGCGCAGAATGATTGCGCCAAAACATAACTTCTGAAACAAGCTTTGTCACACTCTACTAGGAAAACACAATTTATGCTCTAACACTAATGTAATGACTTTCCGCCCGCCCTAGGCAAAAGGAAGTTCAAGGTTTTGGATATCCGGGAAACTCTGTAGGAGGGCAAGAAAACTCCAGTTTTGTGGGCGGCACTACTGGGGTATCAGAATAACTAAGACATACAATCGTTATTAGAGCGCATGCGTAAACATATTGATGTTTTGACAACTACCTTCTAAAGAACATGGAATCATGAAGAAAAATTAATTTAAAATATTTTTTACTATACATATGTTAATTTGAACCATTGAAATTAATATGTTAATTTGAATGTGGAGTCAAATAAAATAAAGTTCCTTAAGCCTTTATATGCTTTATATGCTATGGAAATTTTTATTGTTAATTATTGATATGGGTTAAACGAAAGTCTATCTAGTCTAAAGTCTAAGGATTGGCAGTCTATTTTTGATTATTTTTAAATTCATAATAACATATGTTCATCATATTATTGTTAAATTTACAATAAACTAAAATTTCTACTATTGATATTCATTATACACTCTATGATACGACTTATCGTCTGTAAAAAGATGATGACAAAAATGTACTAATGACAAACACGAGTAGCGCTTGTTGTGTGTATGATAATAAGTTTACGGAGCAACACTTGTAATATGTTGAATATACATAAAAATCTTCAATAAACTAGCCATCTTCAGTGGTATTTTTGAATCGATACAATATTGGAACCTTTAAAAAACAAGCATACATCTTATTCAAAGGCTGGCAACGATTCTACAATGCGTCTGGTGTTGCATAATTTGTTTCTAGGCATTGTTGATTACTTTCTATCAGGCGACACGCTTGCTCATTTACCATACCATCTCATTAAAAACGTATTAACTAAAAAAATAAAAAGGAATGATTTAAACGTTTAAATGTAAAATAAATTTAGGGTGGAACTTGTTAAGCAAATAATAACAATAATATATATTAGATTATGATGATGATATAGAGACGTGAAAGAAACGAAGTAATTTTATTCATATAAAATTTACTCATATAAAATTTACTCATATAAAATTTACTCATCTTTTGGATACATGGGAGCTTCATCTGGTTCTACATTTTCGTACATTCTGTCTAAATTGTGGATACTTAATATTCTTATATCTTCTTAATTCCTAATACTTCGGAGGTCGCGAATACGTTCGGCTAAACCATTTGAAAACCTTGCTAAACGCTTGAATAACAATAAAAATTAGGATCGTTAATTTTTATTGTTATTTTAAAGCGTTTATTGTTATGTAAAAAATAAACAATGTGGGTTGTTAAAGTGCCGTATTTACATCTTGTTGCCTCAATCTCAACCATCAAACATCCTCTCGGTGTATTCTGCTATAAAACAAATGAGGCTACGACCGATTACTGACATTTTAGACGTCTTGAACACAAGCGCATCCATGGACTTCTGTAATCCTCAGAAGCAATAAATTTGAAAAATTATTTTTCTGATATTTGATATGAGAAAATTAATTATAATATAAAATTCAGTAGTGTTATCAAATATATCTCTGAAACGTTTTCAAAATTACTACGATCCTAATAATGCAGTGGCTAAGTATTTGTTTTCTGAGTGAAGAGTTGATTGTTCGATTCCCGAATCAAAATAAATATTTTTATGGCCTACAGGTATTCATTATGAGTCTGAAAGTTTGTACTTTTTTATAATGGCACGCACAGTACAATGAATTCTGTGCAATGATTCTAAAATGATATTATTGGGCCACGAGCGGTATTTTATTCATTGTTAATTCAAATGCGCTTATTTTTTGATCATCACAGAATGTATGGACCGTTTTGTTATTAGTCATATACGGCATCACAATCTAGATGTATCCCAACAAATCGATAATTAAATAAAAGATAAAATAATCAATTCATCATTCATCATCATCATTTATATAAAGAATATATAAATTACTCGTGATGATTAAAATAAAAAATTGTAATATGTTATGCCCTATTTTCCTGGTTGATGTACAATGGACGTCAAGTTATTTGGAAAACATTTAACTGAAACAAAAAATGTTAAATAATATTTTCAAACTATACTCTTAATAATAATTATTATCTCCTCCTCTTCTTTACCTCCTCCCCCTCTTTACCTCCTCCCCATACCATCTTATACCTACTTCGCATATTGTATAATTGTTCACATATGAGATATAACCATATAGTAACTCCTGTTTGATCTTTTTTATAAATAACTTCATAATGATTAGTAATTACAATTTTATAAGTAAGGAAGTCATCTGTGATTCTGTAACTGATAGATATATAATAGCGACAAAGCCAGTTTTTTATTATTGTATGAATTATACCTATTATACTCTATGACGCGGTACAGCTCAGTCAGTTGACAATTTGACATAAGTAGTTGACACAAAAGTCAAAGACATGGTAATACAGCTGACTCTTCTTTCCAATCTTTCAGGCTGTGTTCTTGTTACCTATTGGTTAGTTTCAGTGTAAAGTGGCTATTGGTTAATGTTAGAAATTTATATAATTACTGATTATTAAAAAAATTGATGAAACATTGTATTGTAGAAAAAATCATTTATTATCCTTGAAAAACTGTGATCTTATAGCATTGGTCGAAGGCTTTCTGTATGCAGTAGAAGACTATAAAACCATATTCGTTACGATATTCAAGGTATTACAGCATCAATACATATATAAATAAATATATAGAATGTATCTTGGTATTTAAAAATAATTTCAGTGTTTAAAAATATTTGATTCACTGCAAATTTAACAATCGATGTTAATGTGCTTATATTGTCACTGTAAATACAAACAGGAATTTTTGCTAAAAATAATTATTATTAAATATTTAAATGAATTACAATAAAATTAACTTATTTCTAGCAGTGTATGTGTATGAGTAGTATAATATCCATATTTCCACTTGTACTTTGTAAATTCTTGTTAAAAATTACTACAATTATTATGGAGAAAGGTTATTAAACATCATGAAATAAATATTTTTTTCTCAATAAAAAATCAATAAAAGACTCATGTATTTTATTATTATTATCTTTTTTAAGATAAGCTTTTAGAAAAAATGGATTTAATGGCTGCATAGTTTATAGTACTCTTTTTCATAGAAATAGTACATGGTTCATAAAATATTATAGATAATTAACATTCTTAATTTATTATTCTATATAGAAACAATGTGAACATTTCACATCCAATTGTTTTATTTGAATGAAGAAATTTTCAGGAGTAAATTGAAGTGGCAATGGCCTGGTCCTTTTATTAGAATAAGCAACAAGTGTTGGAGTAAACAAGTGCTGGAGTCTCCACTCCACTCTTCTCACTGATAATTGTTGTATCTTGTAAATTTTTGTTTAACTATTATTTAAATAATACTAGAAAATCTGCCAGTGAGCTTAACCCCATCTCATGTATATTATATGTAAATGTGGATTAGTTAGTTTTGATGTATTATTGTAATGGATGTAAAGGATTATTGTAAAGTAACTGCTGTAACTGAAAATTCTGAAACTGGTCTTATGATAAGTGATGATGACAATGTTAATGTTCAATTTAAACTTTTCCATGTTCGCAAACATTATCAAAAAAATTAAATACTAAAAAATATAGAACTATGTAGTTCAATGAGCATTTGTTGTTAAAGTACATATTCTTGCCTAAATCACAATCATAAATTATCATTGATATTTTATGTCAGTCTCAGTTATACGAGGTATACCTATTTTTTGACATACTGATAAATATAAAATATTTAGAAAGTTATAAATAATTTATGACATGTAATATTCATACTTTGTAATAAGATTGTGTAGATAAGTATGGATTAACTTAATACCTTACTTTATGAACCTTTTTTGTATGGTTTCACGAAAGAATTGAGGTATAAAGTCATTAGAGAACCTACATGCTCAAGAATGTAGACTTTGTTCCATATCTTCTAAGGTATATGGGAATAGGTTTGAACCTAGCAGTGGAGTTATAAAACATGTCAGGATGACAACTTGTCCTATTGGTTCGAAATAACTTTTTATATAAACATGAATGCATGCACACACAAAATATTGGTGTATATATTGAATTATGAAATTTATAGGTAGCCATGATAATTTATACTTTATTGGTTTGAATTTATATCCTTTAAAATTTAATTAAAACAGGATTGTTTAAAAACTATTTTGCAACTTTCAATTTTTTTTTAGAGTCAGAAATGGCGAATAGTTCGTGGGAGACATTTTTTGCCGTCCACTTACCTCCCACAGACTTTGAAGACAATCGCTCGTTGCTGAAGGAGTTCTGCGAGAGGCACGACCTGCAAGGAAACAGAATAGCGCTTGTTACGGTAATTATGACAAAAGTATTTAATATCGCTTTTAGCATATAACAGATGCATTAATCTGTAGTTCTCAAATCAGGAACTTTTATGAAATTTTCGTAATTGTTTTTAAAGACCAGTAACACTTTTTCGATGTCCCAGGTGTTGTAGATGTTTATGGGAGCCGTTGATATATTTTCATCAGGCCAAATGCTTTCTTATTTACCTCATACATACATATATTGGACGTAAATACGTGAAATAATGCAAGAAATAACTTTTAATTGTATTGACAATGATGTTATGCTGATCAACTTGGTAATGTCAACCTTTCTTATAAAATGTCATAGGTGTAACTTGACCAGGATATATGTATATTTGCGCTTTTTTACCGATACTATTGAAGAACTTGTAAACAAAATACATTTTTTTCACAACCCATATGTGTTCCGTTGCTGAACATGTGCCTCCTCATTTCTGAAGAGAGGAGATATTAAAGATTCTTCAGTTAACTCCACGTTATTTACTTATGTCACTATGAGTTTAATGTCGTGTTCTTGAAAATCATTCATTCAATCAAATCACTTTATACCAAAAAGACATCAATATTCTCTTTAATCGATATCCCTGCTACATAACCTATACCATACCATAACGATATATATTCTACATAACCGCTTCACTTTGAAAAACTCATACTTCTAAGACACGGTGTGTACGCATGGCACCAATGATGAAATCGTAGTATTAACTACGATTTCATCATTGGTGCCATTAATACCGCTGTAACATTTCAAAGCTGAATATTGGTCTCCTTTACAAAAAGGGTTGTTGACAAGCGATCGCAGATCTGTTATTAGTTTGTTAGTTATTTATTAGTTTCATACTGCTGTCCATTCATTGGTGTCAGTTGCCATCGTCGCCACGTGCGATAAATCACGGGGTGGCTCTATATTGTAACCGTAATCACAAATGAAGACCTAATTGGTTTAATTGGCTTCATGTATAGCCTGAAGGTACTTACGTCTGGGTATTCTGCCAATTTGTCTTGGACAAGCGTGGTGTGTTCATATCCATTCCTTCAGAAATAGGGAGGTCCCATGCTCAGAAGTGGACTGTAAAAAATAACTCACCAGAATTATTAGCTTTAGAATTTTTTAATTTTTTTAAAGTCCGGAGGTACTACGGTGCCACTAGAACACAACACCGTACGTTTCGTTGACAACTTTAGTGCCGGCACGCGGGGGGCGGCTTCAACTGAATATTTTTTGGAGCATGGTTACGCAGTCATCTTCGTGCATCGCCAGAAGTCTCTAGAGCCCTTCACGAGACACTTTAGTGGGCAGAAACTGCTGGATATGCTTGAACTTGACGAGCGAGGGCCCAATACTACTATTACGGGTAAGTTGTAATATTATGTTTTGTGTTGGATTATTATGTATTTTAAATATTTCTTATATCTTTTGACCTAAAACTAACTTTCTTTATTGGCGCAAAGACCCGAAATGAATTTTGACTTCCGAAAAGATTTGTTTTTTCGAAAAGTTTTGACCATCCAAAATATAAACACCTTGCAAGATTACATTTATGTCCATTTGTATTCACTCTATGTTTGTCAGACAACAAATCCACTATAATTTGTGTAATTTTAGGTAGGAATAAATATAGTGAAAATGCAGTCTAAAAATATATTTCC
Organism: Baronia brevicornis; assembly: GCA_031353405.1. Taxonomy (NCBI): domain Eukaryota; kingdom Metazoa; phylum Arthropoda; class Insecta; order Lepidoptera; family Papilionidae; genus Baronia; species Baronia brevicornis. The sequence continues at coordinate 556,051 of JASFAT010001845.1, forward strand.
CTGATTGGTTTTCAAGCTTATTAAAAAAATAATAGGTTAATACCGACCGATTTTAAACTCTCGGAGAGCTCATCCTTTTGTTTCGGAGTCTTAACGAACCGCTGGGTGAAGTCTGGTGATCGCGATCTTCAGTCATGAAGGATCGACCAGAGAGAGAGAGACTTTAATTTACAAATAACTTTAGCGAAATTATAAATAAAGAATATGTACAAATATTATACTTTTTTTTAAAATTAATATTATTATAAAATTTTAAAGAGAACTAAAAATACGTCATCTGTATATGTGCTGTTCTTTTAAGGGCTTTTCACAGCCCATATATGTACTCCCACTGCAGGACATGAGGCGTCCGCATTTTTGAGGGGAATGGATATTAACTCACCATATATGTATGTTTAAGTTGGATTGGTGAAAGATCCAGATTCGGCATAAACACTTGTTGATCATACATATAATTATTTCGATGCAGAAATCGAAACTACAAAAATTGATTTCGAAAGCGGTAGCTTCGCCTCTAAGCCATTTAGGTCATCAAACGTCAAATACATACATATCGTCACGCCTGATTCCCGTAGGGGTAGGCAGAGACCACAGATGTCCATCTGCTACGATCCCGGCAAGAAGCAAGGAATTGCTTCTTCCACACTCATTACTCTCCTCATGCAAGTTCGCCGGTTAAGGGTACTCTGGACCTGGTCTTTCCTAAAAACTTCGAGAATTCGGTCAAGCTACCTTTTCCTTGGTTTACCCCTACAGACCCTTGCATCCACAATTGCATCGTAAATTTCTTTTGCCAGTCGTCTTTCATCCAACCTCTATGTGTCCATACCATTTAAGCATCCCTTTCAGAACTTTTTCATGACACCTTTTACTCCACATCTTTCTCTTATATCTTTATTTCTTATTCTATCATTCAAAGTTACCCCACGCACACTTCTTGCTCTCATTTATTGTCACATTCGTACTCTTTAGAGGGTTTATTATTTATTAATATACATATTTGCAGTGAAACCTGACAGTGTGGACGTTTTGGCCCCGGTACTGGCTCGCTATAAGGCGGCACATGCAGCTGGCGCACTTCTACACGTGGCGTTTACCACTGTCTCCGAGTACTTCTGGCTGCTGCGTGCTGCGTGCGAATGCTTGCAAAAGTTGGGCCCACGTGCCTTGTTGTACCTTGCCGCTGCCGTTTCTGATTTCTATATACCTAAGGATAGAGTGGTATGTTTATAACTTAACAATAATAATAATTTTATTGCCGCATAAAAAATAGAGAAATAATAATTTTATATTTAAGGGTCTTATAAATGGAACAGAATGCTGTTCTGTGTTCATTGCAAAGAACACCTATCTCTCGTCATGCCTCTGGCGGCCGTTAATTTGAAAAGAATCGCGTAACCATTGAGCCTACGTATCCCCACTACTGTTGATAACCGAAGACCTGTGTATGTGACCGTAGTTGTAATCGAGTCGTATCTAAGACACCAGCGTCAACTGGTGGCACTCGATGGAGTTGGTAATATCCGCGTCGTTGATTCTAGACTCCAGTTCTTTCACCCTTAGCGAGCAGCACGTGACTGAACCATCGCACGTTCTGTGATACGTGCCTACATAGCTATGTATCTACCTACTCAGTTGTTTTTCTTGATTTTTTTTATAATCATATTGAGTCTACGAGTGTTCTTCTAAGTGTTTTTCATCCAACACTACCTCACTGACGCCCACAGTTAAAAGGATCTAATGATGATGGAGACGATTCTCCTCCGGCTTTGGAGGCGATCCTATCTGACATATTATTGACTTATAGGTGTCTACCTATAAGTCAATAATATGTCAGATAGGATATTATATGTTATCAATGTGAGTCTAGTTGTGTGGTTCTCAAGGTAGCAGGGCCACGTTTCCTCCTGTAGGTGTCGTGCGAGACGAATATAAGAGTAGATGGGCAGTAGATTCTAACTGAGTGGTAAAAATCAATCGATCCCCAAGTCATCTGCCGAGTGTGGAGATTACTGCGGCACCAGGGGTTTACTGCAGTATCCATCTATTGACTGTAATCTTTTGATCAGAAATTAATGATTATGAACATAAGTCTAAGTAAGAGAATATGTACATAAGTCGAAGTCCAGTTAGTACAGTGTACAGGTACGGTGGTTCGCCTCTAAATTTTTTAAAATTACTAACACATTTTGAGAATATTCATTTTATTTCTTCGATCTGTTGTTATTACGCTGACATCTGACAAGTACTTTTATATTTCATAAATTTAAAATTCTTAAAAAGTTTTCAATATATAATAAAACTGTACATGATGTGTCTACATCGTATTCTAATACGGATGAATAGATATATATATATATATATATATATATATATATATATATATATATATATATATATATATATATATATATATATATATATATATATATATATATATATATATTATAATAAATAATAATAATCTTTATTTCAGACAATTATTTTTTTTTGGTCCATACATTTTACATTATAAAATTTTTAATTTTGTGTTAGTAATTATGTACACCTTAAAAATTATGTTAGTAAATCATTTACATTGAAGCCGATTTAGCTGTTTCATAAGGCGCGAGTTGAATCTATCAACAACAGTTTTCATTATAGAGTTGGAGCTATCCCACATTCTGTACACCAACGAGGCTGTTCGTTTTCGCAAAATGGCCCAAAAGCCATCGGTGCGGGCTTTAACGAACATACCTGATGCACTGCAAAAACGGGGCAGCCCCAACAATATTCTGAAACCGTTGTTATATTGGACCCGCAGGGCGTTGATGGTTCGCTGCGTGTAACATACCACAAGCTGCACGTGTAGAAGACTTGGCAGTGCAAAGATACAAGCTTTTCTAGCATATCTCTTTATTCACCATTTTATTTAACTAACCTAACAACAAATAGAGCAATGATGGTAAATGTGCATAACTTGTTCTAATTTATTTTCTTACCAGCCAACGCACAAGATGCAATCAGCCAGCGGCCCGCCCGTTATCCAATTACATCTAGTTCCGAAGATGCTAGCGCCGCTTGTCAGCTTATGGGTTCCGAGTGCCTACGTGGTGTCTTTCAAACTGGAAACAGATGAGAGTCTACTAGTGCCTAAAGCAAGAAGTGCATTGGAAAAATACAAACATAAGGTGAGTAATTAATGCTTCGATTGCAGCTTCGATTTGACAATGACCCTTAGTTCTGTAATTAGTATACTCGACTTTATCACATATGTTGTTTGAGTGAGTACGTAAATATATTTGCCATATATCTTTTCCTATCGGACAAAAGAAGAAATAATATGATGTTTGTTTATTTATTGTTCACAATATATTATCCGTTTATCGTAATATCAGTTTATTTAAGAGGTCTTTCTGAACGCTGAAGAAACGCAAAAAGAAATAAAAGTTCAAGAAAACCAGTATTTAAAGCTTTATTTTATATCAGTATATTTGAAATCACGGAACACATATGTTAAGGTAAATAAATTTGTTTAGATTTATATGTACATTTTTGTCCCGAAGTCTGATGTAATGAAAATAAAATGAATATAATTTTGTTCCAGTCAGATATATGTATTTATAATCTATATTCCAGATGGTGGTAGCGAACTTGCTGCAAACCCGCCACCACAGAGTAATAATGGTAACTCCAGAGTGCAGCCACGAGATCCTACTGACGAGGGAAGAAGTTCATGCTGGTAATAATTTGACTTTTCATGTATCTATAAGATTTTGTTATGTAGCTAACTAAATAAGGCCTAAGTCATGGTTTAAAAAATAAGTTACTATGTCATGAAGTAGTTACAAACTTACCCTTCATTAATATTTGTGAAATTCGTACAAATCACTTTTTAAATATTAATATTTAAAAATATTTAAAAGTTAATTTTTCTTATAGATCTATATTTCATAACCGCTCAAGCGCTCATACTAAATCAGAAAAAATCCTCATATATATATATATATATATATATATATATATATATATATATATATATATATATATATATATATATATATATATATATATACATACATACATACATACATACATACATATATACATATATAATGATCGTGTAAAAAGAGGATTAGGTGTATAAATATTTTTCACAGGCGTGGATATAGAGGCATCAATAGTAGCCGAGATCGTCCAACTGCATACGGAGCATTTAGGCGGATCAGGGGAGCTTCGCTGAGTGTCCCGTGGCCGCCTTCACCGCCTCTATCTCACCGCAGACTAGGTAGGCGGCCGCGACTCTCCACCGTATGTCTTACGCACTACGGTTGTGATTCATATCTTTTCTACACCGGTGGTTACAACATTTTCCAATGTGTGATTTTATGACAATTTATGATTGTGCCGCTGATGTCTATAAGGTGTGGTTGAATTTTTTTTATTCGTAGTTGATATTCGTATATGAATGTATTTTTGATGTCTATTTATATTAACACATTCCCATCGGGAAACGTTTTCTCGTTTTAAAAAAAATAAACATCATGAAACGAGAAATCTCGTTTGTGCACTTTGCTACAATTTTTTATATAACGGATCACTCTTACTTGATATATGGTCATTTTGACAACAACACTTTTAACTTTAACTTAAACACTTTTTTTTCTAACTTTGCACTGGTTAATTTTTAAGCATTTATTTTAGGGTTGCGTATATTTTTTCTCATGTTTAAATACGAATAAAATCACTAAAATTGTTAAAACATCCACACAAGAGTATGTATAGTGTATAAGTCACGTGGACTAAGGAGTGAAACACAATATACATACAAATTATGTGAATTACCGTTACACAAAGCAAGCTGTCTCTCTAAATTTCATACTAATAATATTTACGTACAACTTTTAAAATTTCAATAAAAAATATTAATTAGAAAAATAATATCAGTTTTAATTCATATATCGAAATATTTTGATTTCACAAAAATACCCCGATTTATAGGCAAGTTTGAGTAAAAATAGGCCGATGGGAATGTGTTAAGCTAGGGATTGTTTCAGATATAGACTACGAATGTACAAGATGAACAATAACAGATTATAGGCGTTACAAAAAAAAATAAATTTGTATTATTATATTTAATTTAAGGTAAAGTAATTATATTTGTGTGAGAAAAAATAGGGTTGCCTTTACTGCCAATATGCTTTCGTCAATATAGACTAAAAACACAGCAAGTAGTAACACTTGTTGTGTTTTTAGTAGTAATAATGTTTTTAATTGAGGAGTACTTTTAATAGTACAATATGTTATAAATATAATAAAAAAATATATAATATATACTAACAAATAATCAAATTGTGTTATCAATATACCTAATCTGTCTACAATAAGTATCCATTTTTATTTAACGATAAATTCTTGGAAACGGAAAGTATAATAAAATATTAAATAAGTAAGGATCATCTCGTTTTGTGTTGCAAGGTGTGCATTCGATTGATGATGTCACGCTTTCACTCCGTGTCTTTAGGGTCACCATAAAATTCTAAGTCTATGGTTTTTAAAGTGTTCATTTTATATATCTTTAATAAAACGTGTTAAGTTGCGATTAAATTAATTATCATATTTCAACTGGTTTTACCTGTCACTAATACGTAGTATAAAATTTTATGATACTTTTAAGAATTCCTAGAAAGTGATTTTACTTGGATTGTGTGATATTTATTTTTATTGTTTTATGGGGGTGTAGTAAAAATGGACGAGCTTAAAGGATTATCGGTATATTACTATTAAGGTAACTAAGCATATTTTGGAAAGGAATGCGCTAATTTTATTTGATAGAATCTTTAGTTTTAAAGTATATTATGTTTTTAGTCGAATATTCTTATTGAAGCGTATTATAATATTTATAAAAAAAATAAGTATATGAGTTGTGTGCTAGGGAACCTCATTCTTATTGTCATTTGCTTAAGGATGTTTTTATATTCTTGTGTGTCCCTATAGGACAAAATATTGAGCTCTTGTGTCATGTGTGATCTTACCCTATATGTGCCCCTTATATTATTCTAAGAGTAGTTTTTATATGTCTATATAAAAGTTAAAAGTATATTAAATGTATAATTGTTATATAGCGTTTGACAATTACTCCCAATGTCTTGAATGTAACTTATATGTCATATTAATATTTATGTTAATATAAAGTTTTATTAAGGATTAAAATGGCGTTGTAAGTAGCGCATGGTTGCAATGGAGTTATTTTAATAAATGGGACCCATATCTTAAGTAAGACGAATACAATCAAAAATTATTTAAAAAAATATTCAAACAAGTCTCAAATGTTTAAATTCGGTATATGCCTGTTTTGTACAAACTATTCAATATTCCGATGACTAAATAAATAACACTATTATACATATCTAATGACTGAGAGATTGTTGGGAAACTACTAAACATTCAATTTTGTATTAATATTTTAAAAAAATATTTGTAGTCTGCGAAATCGAACTAGATTGTTGTGGTCGTCTAAACCTTTTACCTTGAATTTGGTTCAGTGACGAAGTGATTACACTCATCCGTTCAGATCATGCGTTGACACTAAGATGTTTATCTTCTCAAAATACATTCAATAGTTACATATCATCGTTATTATATATTTTTTTGAGATATAAGCACACAGAATTTATTTGAGATATAGGCTATTTTGTGTTTTGTTAAACATAATATATTATCTGTGCACTTTTTTTGACAATATTTAATCTAATACCAAAAGAAACAGATGTTTGAAATCATAAATAAATACAGTGTTACATACCTAAGTTTTTTTTTAAATATTTACTTAATTCCATACCTTTGTGAAAAAAATGAAATAACATATATATAATAGAATGGCCAAACAATACAATATGGTGACATTGGCCTTCTTCAAAATATAAAGGTGTTGCGGTTAAATTAAGAGGGTGGGAGGTAACTTCTGTGTGAATACTCGAAAAGCTAAGGCATCCCATGCAATCACATTCACCAGAGTAACTTTTTGATTTTTTTATGCATATTATTGTAAAAGCAGAGAGAGAGAGTTCAAAATGCAGGATTCATAACAAGTTATAAAAAGTTAAGCAATATAAAGCAAAAAGAAATACGAGAATTAAAACGCTACATATAAAATATAAGAATAACACGTTAAAAACAAAATAAGTTGGGCTAAGCAGATTGCTTATAAGTAAACATGATTAATGACAATGCTTTGTGTCAAAGCCCACATAACTTTTGCTGTAAAGAACTATTAAATACATAACGTCAAAATAAAACAAAAATTCCTTGTGTCATTTACTCCGTTGCGTCGTGGCCCGTCAGAATCGTTTATTTGTAAATAAGTGATACCTCGCTAAACTTTCCAATTAAAAATTTTATGGCCATTTGTCTGCATAATGGTTAGTTTTTATATATATTAATTTGGTTCTATAGCTTATATCGATATCTTTTTATGACTAATTTTAGGAGAGGGATGTGTGTATATAAAAGCAATCATTATAATCTAAAGGTGAAATCTACATGAATAAACTAGCGATATATAGATCTAGCCATAGAATATGGGTTGTCAATGAATAAAACTTAATTATTTGTAGCAAAAAAATTACATTGTTTACTCACGTTTTAAAAATGAATGCTATAAAAACTAGTTCACCGTCAAAGTAATACACCAAACCACCCATGTTCGGCATTAAATCTTGTTATGGTGTTGAAAACGTCTATACATCGGTATTTATTATAGTTCCAGATATTGTAGTACCATAGTAAATATTCTAAATATTAAAAATCGAAAATGTTCTTAAAATGAGCACGAGAATTTTTATTTACGGAACAGGGTAATAACTCAAATAAAACAACTTTTAGCTGTAACGATAACTTTTAGTAACTTTTTAGGAAGAAGAAGTTGAGGATATTTCGAGTGAAGTCCAATGTACTGAGTCACAAAAAAGTATGGCTTTGTCTAACGTTTATTCAACAGACTTTACAGATAACAGTTCTGACAAAAATAACTCTTCTGGCAAAGAAACATATATCATAGATCGAGACGATAGTGATGAAAGCGAAGATTCGTATCAATCGCAATATCAACGTAGTATTTTAAATTTAAATGGCAAGGCTTATACGCAATTGGCAGATTATCACAAAATGAGATCTATTCAGTGTGACCCAATCAATAAAATTTCTAAAACAGTATGTACTAGTTCCAGCAAGTTAAGGATTATTTCTCAAGAAAGTTTTACTCAGACAAGTAAAACAATTTTTGAAATAGCTCAAGCTGAAGGAGGAAGGTTGTTAACCTCTGCCAATGTAAAAACACTACCAACTCAAACCTCTCTCGTTTCTATTACCGAAAAAAAAACTGTGGAGTATGAAATATTTAGTACTAGTGCAATAAACACTATAAATAACAAAAAATGTATTGATTTAGAAGTTAACCTAATTGATAATTGTAATTACGCTGGATATTCAGATCTTGAAGATAAATCTTCGAAAGTTCTCGAACCCGAAACAGATAATGAAAATGTTAGTGAAAAAAATGTGTCAAGAGAACTAAAGAGAAATTCCTGTGACAGAATTAAAAATATGTCTCCTTATGAAATTAAAAATGACATCGACCAGTTCTCGACTTCAAGTAGTGATATGGATGAGGACTCTTTGATGGAAAATAAGTCTAAAACAGTTAAGTATAGTAAAGATGATCAAGACTGTAACAGTGACTATACTGAAACACCCAAATCTGTAGAAAATGAAGTTGATGATTTATATAGTAAGTTATCCAACAGAATAGGTGTATTTACGCTAAAGCAAACACAACCTGAGAATCCATTATTAGGTACATTGACACCATTGACTGAAGAATCTATGCTTGTGAAGCAAAGTTTTGTAGATATGACGCCATATTTAGAAACAGTCAGTTGTAAAGAAGTAAAAGATAAAGATATAAATCTACTTTTCACTAGCGATGTAGGAATGAAAATCAGAGTATTACCACAAGCAGAGAGTGATCAAGTTAAAAGTAATAAAGATGAATTTAAATTACCTCCAATCCAAAGTAACAGGTTATATAACGACACTCAGCATTTAAATTTCCTGTTATCTGTCAATCGGAACAGGCCTATTACTAGTGGACAGTCTTACATAAATGAAAACCGAGAACAACCAGGAGATGGTTGGGAATCCAGTACTATGGATTTTGCTGAAGGTGGAAGTCAGTTTCTTCACTTTCTAAATCAATCAAATAGTAAGTACACTTCTTTTCCATAAAAATCGCTAGAAAAGAAGATAGCAAGAAAAGGAATAAAACATCATACTTACTAGAATATAGGAATAGAATGTTTTGTCATAATAAGATAAATAATTGTAGAAATGGGAACGCGTACTTATTTTCTGTTTGTATCAACCAATGCGGTATAAATTTCGTCGATAAAAGTAAGTTAAGGCGGTATACGAGATACCGGTGCAACCGTATATTCTTTATTTATGGAATTACATCAGCAGTGCCCTTGGTTTTGCAGATTTCCATGGATGGTAATGATTACTTATTATCAAGTAATCCTTATGCTCTTTTGTGTAGGCAAGCATTCACGGAGGATGTAGATTTTCCGTAAATATAAATGCTTCATATCTAATATTAATGATGAAATTAGTAACTATGTATTGGATTTATTTTCTACTAATCAACTCAAATACTTGCAGATTCAATACGGATATCCAATGAGTCATTCCAGTTACCACCTATTATTGCCAATGACGGTTTCGTTTCGACCGTTAGTGCACATAACGATTACTTTGAGTTCACTGATACTTCGAAACCAGATATATCTATAATTGAAACACACGACTCAATCAACATTAATGAAAAGATAAAGGAATTAAAATGTTCAAGAAAGAGGACTAAATGTTGGGTGTATGTCACTCAATTGTATTTAAATTTTCTTTTTGTTCTACTGGGCTATCCAATGTGTATCCAATATGTCCAATCGAATTACCAAAGTTTTCATTTTTAATGTTTTTTGCTGAGTCTGTTGTTAGGACTAATTTTGGGGAAGACTTAATATATTTATTCGATTCTAGATCTCCCGCAAGACTGATCTTGAACAATCGTGGTGGATTAATGTCCTACTCCTCATTTCAGAAATTGGGTTGCCCTGTGCCTATTAGTAGAACGTATATGTGCTATTTTTTTTTTTGGAGAAGATAAAAGGCTATTGCGTGCGTCATGACGCTACGTTAAACGTGCAGACAAGGATTGGACTGAAGTAACTGTAGTCCCTATTAGTCCCCTAAGCCTTAGGGTCTAGGGGGTGAGAACCGACCGGGTACGTGAAAGAATCTCGTGTAAGCGGCCGGTTATGAAGTGTTCCCTCCTCTACGTGCTCGGCTAGAGCCGGGGTGCGTGTGAGTGTTGGTGTCGTGGGTGGATCCAAATGACGCCGTTTCGTCGTCCGGATCGTGTAAGACGTTACGCGGGCGTCGTTTTTTCGGGGGCGCATTTAAATCGGGCGAATAATTGATCGATTGTACTACCAGTGGATACGGATCTCTCGAGGTGTTTCTTCGAGAGTGTTTTCAAGTGTTGTTTGACGCTCGGAATATATAATAAATTACTGAACTTTCTTTAGAGATAATTCAAGCAGAAGCGTCTCTCCCACACCGACGAACGCAACCAACATGTCGTCTAGAGATAATAGCAAATTATACGAGGCGGCAGGAAAGGGATGTGAGGCGTTGTGCACGGAATTGCTAAGGAAACTCAAGTCGCCATCATGGTTATTTTCATTGCCATCTTTTAAGGGAATGAAGTAATAGAGTGAATAATTGATTTAGAAAATATTTATAGAGAAAACCATGTAAATTAGATACGTATCCGCTCAATTTTAATTTTCAAGTTTTGAACCCGCCTTCTAGAAGTTGGCAATTTGAATTTTTACTTTACTGTATGCTATGTTACGACAAGTTCCCTAGTGTTATTACTCAAGTTAATACTTAATAAATATCGGTTATGACCAGTCCACAGTAACTTACAACATGGTCTGCCTAATCTAATCACATTATTATTAACTACTATGATAGATCTGATTTTGATATTGTTTCCAAGTTTTATCCGACAGCTAATTTCATATCTCCTCAATATTTCCGTCTCTTTTTTATTGTTTTTACTTTATTTGGTAGAAGTTAAGTTCATCTAGTTAGCGTAAGTCAAAGACCGATTGGAGGCGGGATACACAGTCCTACGCGTAGACTTCTTTCTCTTCTATGAAATAAAATATTTTGTTTAAGATTTTTTGATTACCTTTCCATTTTTTCCTTCTTATAGTTTTAATGTAGCCGACGCTTGCTTTTGGAATTTGTAATTTTTGCACTTTATATAGAACCACATATATTTTAAACAGGTGTGAAGTTTTAAATACGTTGGAAGAGCTGCCCACGGTGATGGAGAGTTTTTGGAACCTTATCTCAGAAGTGAGAATAGCTGATCTCCTGAGACAGGCATGTAAAAAAGTAGAATATGCTTATAACGTATGCTATGCTATACCACCATCGCTTTATAACGTGTAACTGAACATAAAAATTTAACTTACAGAATACTTAACAGAAACAGAAAATAATAATATAGTTTTGAAACAAATTTACTTTAAATGAAACCATCGCCAGGTACTCCAATAGAACGCCTGGCATATGCTGAGCAAGAGCTATTTTATGACACTTGTTAGATTTAAATTATTTTTTTTTTGTTTATTTGTATATTATAATATTATTAAGGTTTTATTTTAGCTATTGTAAAAAAAGGTGTCATGAATAAAGTTTTTTCTATTTTCTAAATGGAACAGTTGTGTTAATTTATAGTTGGGATCATTTTTTTTATTAATACCATGGCAATATTCTTCTTAAAAAATGTGGATTTAATTGACGACCTAATTGGCTCGATACCGAAGTTATCGTTTTTCGATGTTCATAGTCGTGGTTACAAATTCTACATCGGAATCAGTATATACATATATAAGTATAGCCCGTAGATATTTATTTTGATTGTGTGTGTCCCGCCAACCCGCCTTAAACAAGCGTGCTGGGTTAATGTTCATTCCTCAAGAAATGGAAAGTCTTGTGTTTTGCATTATTATATGTATAGGCTGCATAAAAATGTGGATTCAGCTATTAAATAGAAAATTTTTCATTTTATTGAAAAGTATATAATTTCATTTTGTAACTTTTTCTTGAAAGTAATAAATTTTAAACATTGATAAAGATAGGATTCAGATATTTTACGTCTGGTAGGCTAACTGGATGAATGGGTTAACAACACTGCTGTTGCAGGTGACAGTTCACGTGGAGTCACCACGCTCACAAGTGGCGAAATCGGCATGTACAACGCTCTCTTGTATACTGAAGAACACCAATTTTACAAGGAAACCGGTAAAAATCTTTGTAATATTTCAACTAAGAGATATATTGATCTATTGGAGATATGTATACAAAAGACGACAAACAACACTGTGACAGCAATATTTTGCCACAATTCATAAGAAGTCTATGTATTGTACGTAAATATTTAAACTATTGGCACCTTAACGGTTTTCATAAAATTTATATGCAATTACATTATTCACATCCTGATCTATATAATAGAATGTCATTAGCTTAGATGACTAGACATTTAAATTTTAGATTATTTTTTAACACTTACATACTTGAATCAGTATAAACAAATCCGTGTGGAAATGGACGTTTTTATAGGTATAGTGAGCTACGAGTATTTTTATGGTGCTTAATATAAAAGAAACTAATTAATAACGACGTCGTGGCCTTAGTAATATCATCAAAATTTCCCCATATTTTCTCCAGTAACATTACTAAGCTCTATACCAGCTCTACTCATCGTACTGGGCTTTTGTGGTTGGCCCATCTGGTGTTACTTTATATTAAAACTATTTTGAATCGAGAGCACGATGAGTATATACGTTCTCCATAACATTACTGCGCCGCGTTGTGCAGTGCTAATATTGATACGGTAAATTGTCGTAACATACGGCAATTTACGCATTTATTTTTAATTTACTGCACACGTCTGATTGTATGTATCACAGGAAGGTCATTTTAGTATTTTTGTAAATACGACACAACAAGTGGATGAGCGATATTTTGCATTAAGCGTCGTTAGTTCTGTATCGAGCGAGTGAGATCGCAGGCATCCCCTTTTCTTGGCTTCTACACTTCCATGTACGTGGTTGAGACTTAAATATGATACAACTGTGTCAAAACCTTAGAAATCATTACCGAATATTTTTTTCTGGCCTCCAACACCACGACTAACACGTATTTGTGGCTGTTATGAAAAAAAGGTTGAGTACTACTGCTCTATACAGTCTGTATTTTAACTACGTGACAACAGGACTTCTTCGAGGTGATGACAGCTCTGTTGGTGAAGACGGGTAGCTTCAGCGGTCCTGTGCGCCGTGCGGCGAACATGGCCCTCGACGACGTCGTATGCAGCGTTGAACTCACCCACGTAGTCACCGCGCTCTGTGTTCATGGTGTCAGGTAACAAGAATACACCTACCCATACTTAGTCTCTGGAACGGAACCCAAAATGTCGACGAGGACCACGAAGGTTCGTCGTTCATCGAGGGTGAAATGGGGACATCCACACCCAACGCAGGGGTGTGGGATCGAGCCTCGGGGATAAACCCCACTACTCGGGCCGCAACTCATTGGGGCGACTGCACCCCGGTCATTGATGCCGGTGTTCCCAGCAGCTTTTAGGGCATCCTAACGAAACGATCCAACGAAACAAACGTAACGGAGACAACGAGCCTCAGGGATGAACCCCACTGGCATCCTATCGACTTCGCGTCGTCTAGATGTGGCTTAACTTCTTCCTACCTTGGGTCCGTCGCAGGCCCTCCCTCCTTGCGAGGCCCAGACTGCAACAATAGGAGCTCTCGTGGGAGCGGCCGAGGTCGAGGATTCGTTCGTTAAACCACGGCTCGAAACCCTAAAGAGTCGTCACAAATAATGAACTTATTTCTTTCGAATCTTAGTCAACTTAGATTTACGTTGACTAAGATTTGACCGCTAAAAAGGATAGGTGAATTATTTGTCCTTCAGCGAACATATTGAAACTAGACTATAACTTATAAAAAACAGTAGGTATATTTGCTTGAACTATACATCTGTAAAAGTTAACAACGTTTAATACAAGTAAGTAGTACTTAGAAGTCCAGTATACTAAGAACTGAAACAATGAAATGAAAATTATATTGTATTATACATTTAAAAAAATGATATTGGTGTCGATTAAAACCGTTTTAATTTGAAAACTACCTGCGGTTCCAGTAGTTTTACTAAATGCTCAGATATTCGCTCACTGGCTTTGGAGTGCTGATGATTTTTAGGAGACCCGTGATTTATACAATAGTATTTTTTCATGACAAAAGTTGAGAAGGGGATGCTTAGATGGTTTAGGCACTTAGAGAGGATGGATGAAAGACGACTGGCAAAAGAAATTTACGTTGCAGATGTGGATGCAAAGGTCGGTAAGGGAAGACCAAGGAAAACATACCATGACCAAATTGTCAAAGTTTTTAGGAAAGGCCAGGTCAAGAGTACCCTTAACCGACGAACTTGCATGAGGAGAGTATTGAGTATGGAAAGTATTCAAAGATCGTAGCAGATGGAGATTTGTGGTCTCTGCCTACTTCTACGGGAAACAGGCGTGCCGATGTGTATGCATGTATGTGTATGTGTGTATTTTTACGGCAGTCACAAAAGCCCGCTGGTGCGTTGTGCGGCAGCCCGCCTGCTTGTTGTGTGTTGTGCGCTAGCGGGTGGAGGGCGGGGGCTTCTGCGTGCACGGCCTGCCACAGCGATCACGGCTCGGCGTCACGCTCTACGCGCCCTCGCTGCCTTACTTGACGACAAGGCCATCGATGTAAGGTAAGGTTACAAAGCGTTAATAATAAGACTTAATTAGACCTTTTTGATTCAAAGTAATAAGATGAAGGTTCACTAAGAATAGATTAAGGAATTGAAGGATATTCTTTTTTAATTCACAATTTTGACCCACCCATTTATAGTTAGATAGACATATGTTCTGTTGTAGGTAGATTAACAAATATTTATCTACCTACCTATCTAAGCTTTCCTACCTTCATATATCACATATATAATAAATCAGTTAATACTCAACTGTCATAGAAGTATGTATTTTATTTAACCAACATACAAACACAACATGTTCTATCATTATATAAAACTTATTAATGACCATTTTTAATCATTTAAAGGAATAATGAAGTAAACTTTCAACAAATATCTTTATTCTTCCTTGAACTTCTTATGTAAATATCATGTGATTTAGTTAGTTATTATATAATTTAGTTAATTTACGTTGCAGATAGTAATCGGGTCGGCTTATTCGGTGGATAATTACCACTTTATGCCAATGAAATATTTGATATGCGACATATTAAATAAGTAAAAGAGATTATTTATTAGTCACTAAAATGTTCATACAGATGAGTCGATATACCGTGAGACTGAAGAAAGTCCAAAAAATAGTGTGTGAAAAAAAGGATCCCGATTTCGAAGCGTTTGTGTGAATAATAAAGCTAAAAAGCGTACTGACTTTTCGCTGATATTTCTTGTCTAAAAATTTGCAGGAAATATGCTGAGCGCCTGTACATAATGTTACGGCCTCTGACGAGTTTCGAAGCCTACTTTCTATCGGATGTGTCCGCGGAGCACGCATCCAGACAAATGAAAAAATACGACCGACTCCTTGCGTTTGGTGCTAAAGACGCTAGGTGATTTGATTATTATTTCTTCACCACAAACGATCAGCACTAAGATTTCAAAATCAATTTTTGTGATTGTGTATCTTATGACATCATATTTCCTAAGTTTTGTGCGTTTTAATATAATATTTAACGAAAAAAACTCTTTGTTTCATTTTATATTTCTGAGAATTGACAATTAGCCGATATAGCGTTTTAAATTTAATTTATTTTTTTTGAGATTTTTTAGTATTTAAAAAGTAACTTAATATAATTAGTAAGGCTTGTACTTGCGATTATTATTCTATTGTATTCCGATTCAATGTCATGCCACGTCACGGTAATCACTATTCGTGACATAATATCCGCTATATGGAGTTTATTATATACAAAAGCTTTTGTTTATTATAAAGTTTAATTTAAATATATAATGACAATAAATATGAAATTTGTTACACAAAAACAATGTAGCGTACATTTTAGTTTGTCACGAAATTATTTTCCGTAATTATTGACGTGTTTATTGTATTTTTAGTAAATAACAAAAATGTGATTTTTAAATATTTACAAACAGCGATGTTTGATTTTTCGTATGTATCGTAAAATAAACTACAAATATGTTGTTAATTTACTTTTTTATATTTAGTTTTTTATGTTGTGATATTATTTACAAAAGGTGGATGAAAATTGAAACATATAATTATGATAGAAATTTAATAGAGAACAATAAAGGTTGAAATTCTTAAAAATTACGTTTTTAAGGCACATTATAAGTAATTTTTGAAAGGAAATTGAAATTAAGTTATTAATTCAGTCAAAGTCAAAAGCTAAAATCATCTTTAACTTTAAACAAAAATATGTGTTAGCATAAAAAAATAGAAAATTATCGACCGTAATAATGAATACTTAAATTTATGTGTAAAAGTACAGGGTTCATGTCTTCATTATTTATATGTCAATGAACAAATCTTTAAAAATATTTAATTTAAGTTACGAATATTTATAAATGTTTATATCTCTCTCTCTCTATTTGACTCTCTATTTACAAAAAAGCACATAAGCTATAAATATAATTTATTTTTGTGCACTGGTAATTCAGGCATTATTTAAATTATTATTTTAGCCTCTAGAATGTAGAAGAAACAACTAAGCTAATTAATCGCCATAACTTTAAAATAAGAAGTAATTATTCATATGTTTATCACATTAATAATAAGCCATTTGGACACCTCAGCCGAGACTTTCGCTTGGACACGCCTTTCTTTCTCCAAGGTCAGACGAAGATACTTTTTATCAAAAAAAAAAAAGATTAACGTCTTTAGCTCCATATGATTATTTTGACGCACAGCTCGAATCTTTTCGTACGTAAAACTATATGTCATACAAATATTTATCCATTAAACAAATATAATAAATATAAATAAAGAACGTTATGGAGAAGAGTAACATTTTACAATATTACAATACTTACATTTTATAATAGTACAACAAGAAGAGAACTTGTGAAAGGCGTGTCTGCAATTCGTATACTCATTTATGATGTTTTATATATGCCTGTTTAGCGGCGATTTTCGACTTTCTTGATTCCAGACAAACTAAGAATAGGCATCTATTATAATTATCATATTACAGTTGCCAAAGTGTAACAACCTCGTTAGGATTCCTTTACACACATGATTAACTATATTAATTTATTGACTTTTACAATTAAATTTTCCTCACTATAACGAATAATAATTTGTACAGTTCAATTACATTAATTAATTACAACAAATGTTCTCCCTTGTATTTAACAGACATGCTTATTCTCACCCTTAAGCGTATACATATCTACTGTCGAATCGACTATCTTCAAACGAGTAGTCATAGAATTTTTACTTATTATAAAATCCAGAAGTATTAGATGCCTCTTCATTTTTCTGGTTTATTATCTTTCGGCAGGAACCAGGAAAATACGACTGTACCTGGAATGTTATACTTTTATTGAACAATACAGCTTATGTATCCATTACGTTAACTACTATAAGATAAAGCTCATGTGACATAAACCTTAAATTGCTCAGTTCGTAAAGCGTGGACTGTAAATGTCACTCACGTAAAGGTCGCTTGTTCATATCCAACTTGAAGGACTTAATTATGGATTTTGTATTTATTTTTTATGAGATAGGAAGACAAACGAGCGGACGTGTCATCTGATGGAAAGTAATCAACGCCGCTTATAGACTTCCGCAGCGCCATAGGCAGTGCGGAAGCATTACCGACCTTTAAGGAAAGTGTCCTTGTGGGAGTGGGAATGGGAGGGGTAGGGGTAGAGAGAGGGGAGGGCGTGTTGAGCCTCCGGAACTCGGCCGTTCACACGGCCACGAAGCGCGGTAGGTAAGCTATCACTCAGATGCCGGTTTTCTGCGGGAGTGTGGTACTTCCCCGGGTGAGCAGGTCCATTCATGCTACAGACAAATATTATGCCATTCTTGACAAAGTATTCGTCTGCAGCGTGGCTCTACCACTATTTGTAGACTGTAAACCTTAGAATTACTTGCACTTATTATGTTCAATGATTTATTTCGGATTGAATTGAGCACTTAACTTGTTGATAAAATAAAAACTTCTCAATTCATTCATTTAATTTACTGGATTTAATGTCGTGAATTTACTAGCAAGACGTTATAGAATTACACGAGCAATATTTCTACGTGTACTACTTTTTGTTTATTCAATAATGATCTCGCTCATTAAATAAAAGGCAAAGTAACCGATATAATTCGGATATTTTTCTTTTATGCATACGGCAAGTAAAGCTAGGTGGATGGTTGATAGCTTTCGCCATTGATTGGAGCTTATTTCGTGCAAAAAGCGTTATGTATGCTTATTAGAGCAGGTGCGCTATTATAGAATTAAGACTGATATATAAGTAAATAAATAAATTAGTGAAAATCTAAAAAGAAATGATAACTTTTCTTACTCAGTAATAAAGCAGACCATCCATAGAACGTTGCTTCGCAGTTCGCCGAAATCATAGCACCAATAGCATTAGTGACTAAGAAAGCACTAGATCTTCCCAACATAACTGAAAGACATGATATCATACCCCTGAAAAGAAAAAATAATATTATTTCTATTCCTCACATAGTATGCAAAATACAGAATGCGTTTAATTTTATCAATTTATGCGGGTATACATATAAATTCTTTGTCCTGTATTCGTTTCTATACAAATTTATTGAATTGCGATGAAGATTTTTGAGTTGTGGCTGGCTAGCCCGGGAGAGATTTTGAAGTAGTACAATCACTTTCTAGTAGGTGTTTGTAGATAATTTAAGAGCAGAAGTGACAGCCAGTAAGAAAATAAATTTTTGACATAGTCCTGTATTTCTCATAAAGCAATACCAAATCATAATAACAACTATAGGTGAATCGTGTCTTTCCGGTATATAACATTTTTTTCTTTAAATGTGAAATAATATTTATTATAATATAACAATACAATAGAAGAGCAAACTAACATATTAAGTATCCTAGACCACCCGAAAAGTTATGAGACGGACGGGCTGATTTTACTGTGTTGTGTCTTACAGTGGGGTAGACAATAAAAATATGAAGTCCTTACCTTAAATGAGTGGGATATAACTCCACAAAGTAAACGCTAAGAATGCCCATCGAGAGTGCGCTCAGCAAAAAGAAAAAAAATAGGATGCCTCCAGCTATCGGTATCTTGACTAAATTAAGTAAAATAGCAGCCGCAGTAGCCATGGATAAAATATACATCATGGCAATCCTCTTTCTACTGCCACACGTGAGGGAGAGGATAAGCGTGGAGGAACTTGCTAGAGCTCCATACATCATTGCAGATAGCAGCGTAGTTTCCTGTATAGTGTCGTTACAGACTTCTTGCCCACCCTGTGAAATAAATTATCGTTTGTTTCAAGTTGTTTTTACGACATCAAATCTAAAGATTTATTTAATTCAATTCTTTTATTTGTTCAATTAAATGTTGCTAATAATAATTGCATTAGTCAATGAGGTATCCAGTTTAATTATAGCATTAACTCCACTGGAATATAGTGGATAAATATTGTAAACATAGACACAGAAAGTACATCTGCTTTATAAGCACAAATTCGACCGAAGAGCTATGGTAATGGCTATGTTTGGAATTTCTCTGTTTTAATGCGGAATGAAGAAATTCGCCGGAGAAACATCTTACATAGCTCTTCGAGTCAGCAAACAAAAATAAAATGTATAAACCGTTAATAAACAATATAACTCACGGTTGCGTTCGCGGCTGCACCATGACTGCTCTCTGAGTATCTTATTACAGAACACAAGTTCATGCCCTGACCACCGCCCATTTCTAGCACCGAGAACAGGTTGTTCATGATGTATGGCAACCAAAGGATGAAGCCACTGCCTCTGATATTCCAAAGTAAAAAATTATTGTTAATAAAATGAAAAATAAAAATTAATCTCAATTATTATTAAATAAAAAAGTTGATTAATTAATATAGTCATAAAAGTTCACTGCTGAACATTGGCTTCTCTTAAAACTGAGTGATGTTTTCGTAAATCCCATGTATAGCGGATAGATTGACGATCGCAGATTGTTTTTCATTAATCAGACCCTTCTGCCCATCTATTGGTATATGATCCCATAGTCGCCTCATAGGATACCCACAGAAAGAAATGTGGTGACCCTTTTTAAAAAAGTATAAATTACTATTTTAATAATTTCGGTGACATTGTTATGAGATACGAGGTCTATTGTTGATAACATTTTAAAAGATGTAGTGTATTTTTTGAATAAAGTATTCTTAAAATTAATTGCTAAAGGAATACAATAATAATTATGATAAAATATTGTTCTTTGGGATTTGAATTCTTTACACACACAAATATTTCTTCCTGTATAAGAATCCAGCTCGCGATATCTCTAGTTATGTCACTTGTGTCGTCACATAATATTCCTCTATTTTACGATTCTTAGCATTTCAATGGAATTGGTAGAGAACCTGCACGTTGTATCAGACTCAAATAGAAGTCACTACTAAAATCTAAGGCATCGAAAGGAATCTTTTTCTCAAATATACTTTATTTTGAGGTAATATTTAACTGTCTTAAAAATCGGATACTTTTAACTTAAAAATACCTGAAATGTAAACAGTGCATGATACTAACGTCATGTAAATAATGATCACAAGGTAGAAAAGTCGCAGGGTTTCTTTCAGCAAAGGCGGCCGGAAGAGTGCTACGGTTTGTTCCCAGAGAGCTTTCAGGAAAGAGCCTTTGATGGTTGAATTATCCACTGTATCGACAATAAGCTTCTTGATCTAAACAAAAATGTTTTAATTGTTAGGATATTAATATCATTTTTTGTAATGACTACAACAACGTGCTTATATCATTTGAGAGAACAGCTTAGCGTATTGGTTAAAGTATCAAACTTCTGAACTCACAATTCTGGCTTGAAATTCCAACCGAAAATAAATTGGTTTTAAAAATAAAAATTAGTTTTCAGGTCTCTGGGTATATGTATAGAATCTACAGATATCTATTGCAGTATTTTTAGCGTAAGTTATTACTTTCAGATCAAAAGTAGAGATAGTCACAAATCCAAAAAAAATCTGCAATTGATCTAGGTACACTTGCTAAGATTCCTGGCCTAAAAAAATGTTATTAGGGTTACACCGCATAGGTATAACAGCTAGTATATAATAATGTCATATTACTGCAAAGAGGCGGCATATAATTATTGATATTTATTTTTCAAAGTATTAGTTCATAACATAGTTTCCTACCAGACTAGCTGATATAAAAATAAGAACTTCCTTCATTGCCTTGATGTTTGGTAGTTCGCAACCATGCGATTCATTTGCAATTTACTGCTGAGAATGACCTATCACCTGCAGTGGTCTCAAACGAACTCAATCCAAACGTATTTGTGAGGCCTTTGGCTCGGCAGATAGGTATGAGCGGTGATCAACAATCACTTACCATCAGGTGACCCGCACACTCATTTGCCTGTTCTGCTATAAAATTTGACGTTTGCGTCCCCATAGATGCATTTACATTGTTTCAGAACATACCGGAAAGGTTTCAGGTTTATTTCCACTGTTAGTTGCATAAATCTTCTTTAGCACTTCCAAGGCTTGTTCTGTCTGTCCTATTGAGACGAGAAACTTGGGACTCTCATGGTAGAACTGAAGAAGGCAGGCCGTGGCTGCGCATGGTAGAGCCATCACCAGTGCCAAAAGCCGCCATGGACGGTAGTTGATGCTGAGGAAATCGATCCAGTAGGCGAACTTTAAAGGCAAAATAGGGTAGGCGAACACTGAAAATAAGATTGGATATAATTATTATATTTATGATGATTAAGAGTCAGGCGGAAAATCCATTATTATCTAAATATTCAGAATTTTCTGCGAAAAGTTTTTTCTGATCTTAAATAAGTAACATTTTAACTATCCGCATTATATATGTATTATAAAAAATTTTGCTAACGCATATTTAAAATAAAATTACCGGGGATGAACAATGGTGGGTCTTAAAGAATCATAGGTACTTAAATGTTTTTAGTACTGTGACAGTAATTTAAAAACCCTCATTTTAAAAAACTTCTGGATATTTTAAAGATGTTATTCGAAAAACCTCTGAAAGCAAAAGAGGTAGAAGACTAAAGCCTTAGCTGTTTATTTGTTATATTTGTGCTGTATAAAATGCTTCATGTTCAATCGACTGACAGGCAATATAGGCTTGTTGCTTAGAGTTATATTAAATTCAATGAAAACAAGGTATACAATTCAATCTTTTTTCCATTACACATTATAATCTTTTTTTCATTATTATAGGGCGCTATTATTATACAATATAGGGCGCTAAATGAGTGACTCGCCGGGGCGTCTGGAAGGTTAAGGCTGGCTTTGTATAAATACTATTTTAGTAACAACAACTTGTACCTATTTCAGTATCTGCCATATATCGAATAATAAAATTAATGTTCTGCATGGAAAACACAAGAGTTATAAATTATTTTGTACGTAGTAAATCATTGTTTGAATACGACATTCATCGTCGTAAATAAATGTTCATTGGTACAGATAACTGCATATTGTTCCCATTACACTTATGCATTATTTTAGTCACACTGATCTACGAGTAAGGCATTGTATACTCCTAAAATCATACTATACGATTTTCAAAATGTATGGCAACTCGTAGATAATTCCGTCTCGTAGTTAATTAAATCTATCATGACGGTGACGATTTTGATTCAATTCAATTATTTTCGACTCAATTAAATTTAATTATTCGATTATGGCGTCATATTTCGATTCAATTCAATTCAATTATTCTCTTATAGCATCATATAGCGAATAAGTACTAAGTTAATTAGTGGACATATTCGTATATTCTCATTTTATTATTTAGCTTTTATTTAAGACGAGAGGAAGGATTAACAGGGTACTATTTAAGGTCTTTAACGATAAACTTTTTTTATTTATTTAAAAAAAAGGTTTTTATTATTTATTTTTGAAAATCTATCATGGGTTAAAAAGTGATTAGTAAAAGAAATTTTTTCATGCCATTTATTAATTCAAATAAAAAATCTATTAACCTTTTTTCAGTTGTAATGTTTACTTTATAATTTAATAAGCAGTAGTTTACATTCTGACACATCATGAATTCTAAATATTGTAGATTACTCTCACATTAATATTTTCAATTGGTGCCATTAACTACTATTAAGGTTTATACACTGAGGGAAAAATGAAGTAGAATGAAATGAAGGTAGGAAATAGTAAGAAATAGCAACTTTTGTTTAATGGTACCATTACACATTGATATATTATAAATGAGAAAGTTTGAGAGTATGTTTGTTACTCTTTCACGAAAAAACTACTAGAAGAATTTGGATCAAACTTTACATTGATATAGGTTATCGGAATAACATATATGCTACAATTTGTAATGATTTTATGTAATTATGTCGTATTATAACGAAAAATGTTAATTAAGTCGGAAAAAAATCTGGCCTCTGAGAGCTATCTTGGCGTACGCTGCCTAAACCATTGGAGTTACACAAAGATGTTGTACCGTAGGATTATTTGTCTTGTATATTTCTAAATAAAAATCCGCGACAGCATATACTTACCTTTTATGTGGAAGCCACTATGACCAAAATTGTGAACCATAAATTAAGTAAAAAATATATATATTTATTTAAAATGATCTGTCACGAAACTTAATGTGGCAGACCAAATTCCATGCGAGCGAAGCCGCGGGCAAAAGCTAGTATATAATAATTCACTGACCTGCTACAGTGGCTTGAGCACACATCAGCAAACAGGTACATAACAGCATAGCACGGCCTCGGGAGCGTTCCGGACAGCTCTCACCAAGTAACGTATATGCACCGGAGTTACTCGCTGAGGTGCTGTAGATGAATAGAAAGTAAAGTTAGCAGCCTATATATTCCACAACTGTCCATAGATTTCTTATTTAAAATTAACTAGAACTTATAAAGTCTTCTGTTTTCCATGAAGTTTCAATACAAATTGGACACTCCAGCTGTATTTAAAAGTATTCTCCAGTATACAGGTTATATTTTTTTATTGTAATACGGACAATAAACAATAGCACAATCTTAATTATCTTAACAATATTTAACAATATAAAAAGTAAGTTATTATGCTACCAACTACATTGTCCACATATTATATATATATATATATATATATATATATATATATATATATATATATATATATATATATATATATATATATATATATATATATATATATATATATATATATATATATATATATATATATATATATATATATATATATATATATATATATATATATATATATGTTATTTCAAATTATACCTAATAGGTATTGTTATGTGAAAATGTTATGTCAAACTCGGTCTATTTTAATATATTCATCACAAAAATTTGGTAATAAAAACCATTATTACTGTTTATATAATATATAATAATATAATATATAATAAGTTTATTAAATAAAATACCTTTATTTTTTTGTAAATGTAATTAAGTCACATTTGGATATACTTAGTTCTAATTTTTCATTTAAGCAGTAGATGCTAAGTCTGTTCAAGTAGTTTTGTAGGAGCTCACAGTCATTAATACTTCTTACCGGCAAAAAAAAAATTGAAATCATCAGCATAAAGCAAGAAATGGGAGTGCAGAAAACATTAGTTAATATCATTTATTGATATCAATCAATCGAACCTTCTGGTACACCTGAAGTGACAGAGAAAAAGTTAGAATGAAACCCGTTGCAATCTGTTGTCAATATAGGAACAAAACAATTTTAGCAAACTTCCTCTAATACCGTTGAATGCCAATTTTTGTAATAAGATATTTTGAGGTTTTGAAAGTAATATCAGTGATCATGCTTCAGACATCTCACTGGAAGATTATGTTGTGAAAATGTGGAGGGTTCATAAATTGATTGAAAACGGATGAGAAAAGTTGACATCTTATCAGGATTTGTACTAGACAGCGTAAGATTTTTGGTAGGAATCTGTTAGTTTCTTTACGACTAGATACATAGCTCCAGAAGTATTTAACGTTGCTGGAAATTGATTTTTTAAGCTGTTCTTTACATTTTAGTAAAGCTATTTTCTATAGATAGAGAATAATTCATAATCACACTTTTAACCGAGTTTCTTCCATTTTTTCCATGTATTACTTCTTTTATTCTTAAATATATGTATTTATTTAGTGAAACAAGGTGGAAATTTAGTTGATTGAGGCGTATAACTTTTTAATGGGACTCAAGGTCCAATTAAAAAGTTACATTAAGTACATACCTATATTTTATTTACATATTTTTGGCTTAAAGAAAAGAGCCGCTCGCCATTTATGAAATTTCCAAATTCTGCGCTCACCTTACGAAAGTGGTAGCATAGAAAAATGCTAACATTTGACCTTAAAATTTTTAAAGGTGTAATATTATCAACCCAAGTCGGCCTATTTGTGCCTTAGGATTGCTTTTATATATAATATATATTAGTATTGTACATACTATGTAAGTTAGTATTGTATACATGTCATTATTTAAATTGGCGGTTTTCATTATCTAACATTCCTCAAGCACAGAAACCTATTTATTTTTATTGTAGACGTTGCAGATTCAATTAACAAATACAGTTATCAGTTGAATGCATACAACAATTGACATTGTCTGAGAGAAAAATTTAGGGTTGTCAATGACATTAATAATAAACTAAAGCGAAAATAGTAAGCCACATTGAGTTAACACGCACCATCAAAACGTATATTTTAATAGATCACTATTAATGGAGTCAGGCGTTACTTTGCGGAAATCCATCACTATATGGACAATCAAAAGTTTTACTTAGCTAAGATCCGCGACAAGCAAAACAATAACAGAAAATTAATAATGTGTGTTTTTCTGCTGGATGAAGTGGATTTATTTGGAACTTAAACCAAAAAAGTCACTTTTCGGTTGTCTTCCTTAGAGTCTACTATACCTGAAGATGATCGTTGAACTTGGAAGTAATTTTATTTTTGTTTTATTTTATTTAAGTGAAACTTTTTGATTGTCCATAATAAATAATCGAAAGTTTGCAAGTGAATCTGGATTTATTACTTGTACACAGAATTACTTATTAATATTTATATTGTACAAAACAATGATAGAAATTGTAAACAATAGTTATATTGAAATTGCGCGGAACAAATATGATGCGTGTCGTCGCTATTCGAGCGGACGGAGAAGTGGACGAGGCACTGGGTGTATAATGTTGCCACACTAAAAACAATGTGGTGTGTACAGACGCCACAACTTTATACGCATGCAGATAAGTTTGACAGTTAAGGCGCTAATGTGCTTATGCTTTCTTACATTTTCTTCCTGTATATGGAATAACTACAATTTTATCGGCTTTATACATATGTCCAACTGCTGGGAATAGATCTTTTAATTTCTGGAAGAATGAACATTAACCCACCACGCCTGTCCAAAGTCAAAGAACTGGCGGGGCACTCAAACTCGGAATAAATATTTGTAGGTTATATATACAGTTATCTTCATACGTGAATCGAAAGTGTGACCATAGACACTGAAAGCAGTAGCTATGTCGGTGAACAAATTAGATCTTCAATAAATCAATCTTTGACTTTTCCCGCCAACTTACTGTTTTTTGTGTTTTTATTTCATTTTCACAATCTTATATTATATTTTTGTCAGTTACATTGTTTAATTGTGGTGGCGTATTACACAAAGTTCGATTAAGGCGTATAAGAGAAGTGATAAAAAATAAATGAGGTATCATGACTGTTTAAGTTGACTGAAAAAGTCCATAGAAGTTTTGATAGAATAGCCACCATTTTATTAAGACGTAACGTGACAAGCTGACTAGTTACATTTCAAGAGATTTGATATATTTGTATTTTACTTGACACTGGCATAATAGTTATAACTAATTGCCATAAATGAAAAGAAAAAAAAATCAATCTTTAATTAGTATTTGCTAAGTTGTACCACAGTAAAGCGGTGTGGAACTCATAGATCGTGAGCTTTATTATCGTCTCTTATTACTGCATACTTAAATTGTCCGTTTTTTTCTGTATACTTAAATGTTTAAAACTATTTAAAATAAATAAATAAAAACTTTGGCATGCAATGACGTCCCGGCGTTCATCATCGTACATCGCAACAGAACCTTATCTTTGTGCAAGATTGCGGTAGGTTCTGTTTACTGGCGCACCGTTGTAGCATTTGTTTCCAGCTGACATATTTATCTTACGTCGATTACGGTTGTTTACAATGAAAAACGTGAGCGATTAAAGCAAAAATGAATATGAAAGTTTTGCCACATCCCTCTTTTTGATTCACCCGTTGTTCATGGAGTTAAAACTCTAAATATATGCACTTTATACTAGTTCATATAATTTTCATTGAAATACCGTCGTGTCTGCCCTTAATAAAGATTGATTAGTTTTTATATTAATTACTTTTATAATCTACATTTTAACATGGCTGTAATTATTTAATAGAAGTTAAATTGTTTGAATTTTTTTACCGTTAATAAACACGCATGTATGTAATATGTTTTCTAGAAGACTATTTTACAGTTTTTATAAGAGGCTTTAACTATAAAGCTATATTCTGACATCATCAGGTGCCCACGAAGCTTTGAAAAGAAGCAGAAAGACTTCTGAGTTATATAAATGATAATCGAAAGTTTTTTTTCAAGACCAATTTCTATGTTTTTATCGTCTAACGACTTAAATATTGTAGTTAAGAAGATATGTCAAACCTTAGTGACAAATTAAAGAAGATCGATCTTTAGTCTTCCTCTTTTTGAAACTTAAAGAATGTTTTATTTTATTTTAGTTTCTATAAAATTAGTCTATAGAGGTAAACTACAAAAAAGATATAAATAATGTTAGTTAACAAAAAATGGACAAGGACAGTAAAAAAATACAATAAAAACTTACAAAGTGGAACAAATAAGCTTTAGTACAACCATGGTCTTCCAATCAGGAGCCAGACTACTTAAAGCAGCAAATACGAAGCCGATAGACATAGAGAGCACGAGGGTTAGCCGCCTCCCTTTTGTGTCCGAGACATAACCCCACAGCTGAGCACCCATGACGACTCCTGCAATATTATATTTGTTATAAAAATATTATAAACATTGTTTTTTAATTATGACTACGAGCAATAGCTCATTGGTAAAAACAGTGTTTACTATCTAAGGTTGTGGGTTCGTTTCTACCAATAGACGACTGAAGTGAACCATATTTTCCAGTATAAGCATTGACAATTATTATTAATTTAGTTACAATAGTTAACAATAATTTTAGGAGAGTCAACAATTATCTAAGCAGTAGCGGATTTACACATTTGCCGCCAACAGGCTATTTAAATTTTCACGCCTCTACCCACCTCTACAAATCAATAACCTACTTTACAATCATATTAATTACAATTATTTTATCAACGAAATTGTAACTTTATGATTTATAATATATAACGTGAGGGTTATCTAAGATTGGACGGATTATTTTCTGACACTGAATCCAGGTACTGGAGAAAATATGTTGACAGATCTAAATTTCTTTTGTTTTATACTAATATTTTTCTGTAAATAAATATAATAAAATAAATATTATTTATGAGAAAATATAGTGAATACTTTACTTTTTGTGTTCCATAAGGTCAGTAAAAGTTATTAAGTGAACTGAATGAGATGCTTTACCGATGAGCGGCGTCGCTGTGAGCAATGCACGTTGTTGCATGGAGAGCTGAAGGTCGCAAACCGCAGCAGCGACTACGAAGCTGGTACCGAACAAGTCCATACCCATCGCCTGCAGCGTCCAGCTGCATACTAATAATAGCCCGAAATTGTATCTGCCAAACCCTGATATAAAGCACAGATGAACACTATCAACTTATGTTTTAGTCAACCGCTTAAGCATACGCATGTACATAAAATATAATAACATATAAAGTAGTATATATAGTAGTATATATTGTTTATGATTTTTTATAAATAAAATTCCTATATAATTTTATAAATAAAATCGATGATGTGCCAAGTATGAGATACATACTAATTCGCCTACTTTTCGTGACTTTCTACGTTGCTTAACTTTATTGTTTTCGAAAATAAGTAGCCTGAAAATAAATTACACGTTCAATATGAAGGCTTAGCCATTTGGCTGAATAATAAAATATAAAAATATTTCCCTTATAAAATTTATTTGTTTAAACGTTGATTCACAAAACTAAGGCAGACTTTAGCTTCTTTACGTTTAAAATAAAATGGTATATGTATGTGTAACTTAAAATTCAAATTAAAAATGAAAAATGCCTTTATAACGGCGAGGAGTAAGGTATAACGTTATACGATTTTCCTTGTTTGCAATCCATAGACAAGGTTTATTGCATACTTTATTTTTATCTTACATAGAGGGGTCAAGTGGAATGCATTCTGTAAAGTTATAATGGTAAATTAATTCAATTGTTTGTTTATTAATATTAATTCAATTGATTACCCTTCTGTTACTTTCAGGTTTTATCAAAAATAAGTTGTCATTGTTACGAGTATAATACTTACCAGTAGCCGTCAAAGCTTCCTCTATGGTTCCTGCATGCTGAGTTACTGATTTCTCCGATTCTACTACCTTAGAATTCGAATTTATAAATTTCATTATGTATTTTATCAATGTCTGTGAACAACGAAATTAGCATATAATAATAACAATTAACGGGATCTGCTGAGGTAAAAGATTAAACCACTAGTGGGGTTACATATAATTATTTAATGATTAGATAAAGTGTTGACGAAATCACCATTATACATACATATCGTCACGCCCGTTTCCCGTAGGGGTAACAAAGACTGTAGATCTTCATCCGCCGCTATGAGACGCTTTACCGATCGATAATTTATAGAGCTTTACAGTTTAGGAATAGGCCTAAGGCTTAGGATTATGGTTCAGAATCATAATACCGCTATCAGTTGGTCGTCAAAGCCACATCTGTAGTTTATTGTACCCCTTTATATTAATATAAATAAATTTAACAGTATTTTCAAAGTTATACATTCGTCAGAATATGCTTCTTATTTTAAATTGTAAAATAATATTATTAACTACCATTATTTGCACTCTCCGTATATGAAGAAAAATATAGAAAATAAAGAATACTACACTTTTTTTTCAAGAAGTTGACTAGTAGTATTCTTGTTGAACAATTCATTTTGATAGTGGTAGAACCACGCTGCAGATGAATACTTTGTCAAGAATGGTATAATATTTGTCTGCAGCATGAACGGGCCGGCTCGCCCGGGGAAGTACCACACTCTCGCAGAAAACCGGCGTCTGAGTGGTAACTACCGCGCTACGTACGGTGAGCGGCTGAGTTCTGGAGGCCCAACACTCTATCCGTCCCCCTTCCACTCCCATAATGATACTTTCCTTAAAGGTCAGCAACGCTTCCGCACTGCCTATGACGCAGTGGATGTCTATGGGCGGCGTTGATTGCTTTCCATCAGGTAAAACGCTTGCTCGTTTGCCTTCCTATCTTATAAAAAAAATCAACTAAAGCTGCTTTCAGAGTCGATGGTTTCAGGTCCGATTCTTGCATCGGAATAAATATATGTATAGTCTATAAGTATTATTCCGAATCTGGGTGCCCATATCTGGGTTCATTTCTTTAGAAATGGGGAGTTCAGTATATGGACAGTCAAAAGTTTTACTTAGCTAAGAACCGCGACTAGCAAAACAATAACAGAAAATTAATAATGTGTATTTTTCTGTTGGGTTAAGTGGATTTATTTGGAACTTAAACCAAAAACTTACCGAAAGTCGGTCATCGGTTCGGTTTTTGGTTTTAGTTCCAAATAAATAGACTTAACCCAACAGAAAAACATACATTATAATTTTCTGTTATTATTTTGCTTGTCGCGGATCTTAGCTAAGTAAAACTTTTGAGTGTCCATAAGTGATGGATTTCCGCAAAGTAACGTCTGACTCCATTAATAATCTTAAAAAGTGGAGTTCAGTGCCTAGCAATAAGACATGTATAACAAAATCCAACTAAGAATATGGAAATATTTTTCTTATTTGTTGGCCTTTGAATAAATTGATGTCATATCAATATTCCGATGGAAGAATCGATCCCGCATCTCGACCTCAGATCGTAAGCGCAATCCCTACAAAATCAGCTAACTATATATATTTATAAATAGAAGTATGTGCTATTTTTGTTAGTGCAACTGAATGCAACGGTAACGCAAAAGCTGATGTAACGCGGTAGAGCAGGTTCCGAACTAGGTCATATTGTTGTCGGCGTCCAGTTATTCAACTTAGCAAAATATATGTACTATGTGTTATATAAATATACTATGTATTATTACATAATAATAACACAATAATACTTTTATTAATTGTGATATGTGTGTATAAATAATAATAAGGAAGTATAAATACAGTAAGATATTATATAAATAAAAAAATATCAAAATAATATAAATGACGAAGTTTTTAATTTCGGTGTTTGGTAATTATTTTGTACTTACATACAAATTACTGGTACGAGTAATGACATTTAATATATGATGTGTTCTTTTTGAAATATATTTGAAACGGATACAATTGTTACTTTAAAACTTTTTAGTCCGTCCATTGTTTAATTACAAAATAGCTTTTTTAAAATAAATTACTTTTGGTCAGTGGTCTCCGTTTCATGGAAATACATATATTATTGTACTTCAAATAATAAGAATCAGGGTATTCTTATGAACTTATTGATGAGTAGTTTTTAGTAATAGTACTTTTAATTTTATTACACTTTACGAAAGATTATTATTTATTAAAAAATTGAGTACATTTTTATTGCCATCATCATCTACAGTCTCAAGCACTCAACTGTTTTTTTTTTGTAGCAGAGTAGGTGTTTGCCTGTGGACGTAGACGACTGTGTGAAGCCTAGCTTGTATGAGTTAGCATGTTACCTGATGGGGAATGATCATTCATCATCATAGACATCTGCAAGGCGTCACAAATACGTTGCCGGCCTTTTGCGGACATATACGCGCGTTTCTTGAATACCCCTATGTTGTAAGAGGAAATTCAAATGGTGATCGATACGTTGTTGCTTGTAACTGGTCTTTTATAAGCTAGCCTAGTTACAGGATGGTTACACCGCCATTAATCAGTCGGCAGAGAATAATTTGTTGGACAGCTGAATACATTACGTGTAGTTGAGGTCGATGGTTGACGTGACAAGATTTGCGCTTCCTTACATACCATACTAAATATAGTACATTTAAGTGTGGAATGGCTTTGTTGACCATAGGCCTTTACAAATTAGTCTTTTTTTATGGAATAGTAAGGCAAACGAACAGTCGTGTCGCCTGATGGAAAGCAATCAACGCCGCCCATAGACGTCCGCAGCGCCATAGGCAGTGCGGAAGCGTTGCCGACCTTTAAGGAAAGTGTCATTATGGGAGTGGGAATGGAAAGGGGAGGGATAGAGGGACGGGGGAGTGTGTTGGGCCTCCGGAACTCGGCCGCTCATCGAACGAAGCGCAGTCACTAAGCTACCACTCAGACGCCGGTTTTCTGCGGGAGTGTGGTACTTTCTCGGTCGAGCTGGTCCATTCATGCTACAGACAAATATTGTGCCATTCTTGACAAAGTATTCGTCAACAGCGTGGCTGTACCACTATTATAGTCGAAAGCATTCGCAAGTACAGGGCGC
This sequence comes from Baronia brevicornis, assembly GCA_031353405.1. Classification (NCBI taxonomy): domain Eukaryota; kingdom Metazoa; phylum Arthropoda; class Insecta; order Lepidoptera; family Papilionidae; genus Baronia; species Baronia brevicornis. The sequence continues at coordinate 589,094 of JASFAT010001845.1, forward strand.
GCTAGTTGCCGCCTGAGGAGAACGACGACAAATCTGTTGTAGCAATATATACTTAATAATCTATGATGTATTCATCACCCAGTTTTTATTTAAAAAAAAATATTTCTCCTTAGATAACGAAAACTTGTCGTTTTTAAAATATAACTAATATATTGATATGTAAACTGGGTTGAATTTAGGTTTGAACACTTGTATGCTGTATTACATTACAGCATACGATCTTTCAGATGCTCTAATTACTAAAGATTATTTCCAAAGTACAAAAATTGCAATGCGAACTATTCAACACTTGTATACCTATCGCTCACTTTTGTAACACTGTTAGTAGAAAGCAGTTGTAGCTTCTAATTGACTTTACAATTATGGTGGGAAAATTAAAATAAGAAAAGTCAGTCTATGTTGTATGGGCGGCGTTGATTGCTCTCCATCAAGTGACACGCCTGCTCGTTTACCTTCCTATCCCATGAAAAAAAGTCATACTCCTATAGCCTGTCGTCAAGGAGACACCCACATGTACATTGGTAGGCTACGATTGTGTGAAACATAGCGGGTAGAGTATATAATAATTCGGCATCTCGTTACCCCAGTTAGAATGGTTATGTTTTCAAATAATATTCTCTTGTGGGCATTATATCGATTTATTTATGCCAATAAGTGAATTATTATTGATAATATTTATAATTGTTTTTCAATTCACTGTCACAGTACGTAGAAAATTAAACTTGGTTTATACGCTTTAAGTAATAACAATTTTGAGCACATTTCCTTTTAAGCTACCGGTACAGTCAGTCATAAAATTTTTTAAATAAAATTTTCCATGAAGCTTAATACATGTTCACTCTTACCTTCAATGTTATAAATTTAGTTTATTTCAGTTTTGTTGTTCACATTGAATGTCCTAAGTAGTATTTTAACTAAGTAAACTCTCGGTAGGCCTACTCCTTTCCTCTCTGCCAATGTTTCTATTCTGCGGAAAATTTTGTCTTATATATCTACTGATATAAACGTGAGTAAAGAGATACCATCAAAAAGTAGAATATTTCAGGACAAAAATCTCATAGGAAACGTCAAATAATTTTGTAAATAGCTATTTTATAGTGATTTTAAGAAAATTTATAACGTATTTTGTGTTAATTATTTTAATTCTCAAGTATTTTCCATTAGAGGAACCTTGTTCAGAGACTGACGTTAAACAATTTATAAGTAATTTCATATATTGTAGAAATAAAGAACTTAAATATTGAATTGATTGCCAAGGAAATGCCGAGTAAATTTTTATGTACTCAAATATTTTGCATATTTTGTCCATTTAATTAGGAAGTATCCGATAATTGAAAAATGTTTGGTTGCCCTACTCACAAACTACGTCATTCAACGCGTCCGTCATAACAGGTGAGAGCATATACGGTAGCAGTCAACATCCGACATCGTAGTGTTTGTATCTGGATATTGACTTTTCCGATCTAAATATAGAAGAACAATATATTCAGATGTATTTGTTGCTTTTGTTAAATTGTTTTAATTATCTCAATTAGTGTGAATAGTTTAGATATAACTTCTGCTTTTGCTTAATTCGTTCCTCATCATACATATATTACAATAAGCCTTTTTTTAACTCCTTTGTAATATAGGTCATCAATAATATGGATTAAAATATTTGTTGTTGCTTCGGAGTCAATAGTCATGGGTTCAATTCTCGCATTGGTATATATATATATATATATATATATATATATATATATATATATATATATATATATATATATATATATATATATATATATATATATATATATATATATATATATATATATATATATATATATATATATATATATATATATATATATATATATATATATGTATAGATCAATATCAATATCAGCCCGCGGCAGTCCACTGCTGGACATAGGCCTCACCCAAGGCGCGCCACCTAGCCCGATCTTCAGCTACACGCATCCAGTCTCTGCCAGCCGCCTTGCGCAGATCGTCGCTCCATCTAGCAGGAGGGCGTCCCACACTACGTTTGCCGAGTCGCGGTCTCCACTCCAGCACTCGTCTACTCCAACGATTGTCGGTTCTCCGACAAACGTGTCCAGCCCATTGCCACTTCAGTCTGCTAACTTGAAGAGCAATGTCGGTGACTCTGGTTCTCCGGCGAATTTCTTCATTTCGAATTCTGTCCACCAGAGAAACCCCGAGCATAGCTCTCTCCATAGCCCTCTGAGCGACTTTGAGCTTGGCGAGGAGACGGACTGTCAGTGTCCACGTCTCGGCACCGTAAGAGAGTACGGGCAGGACGCACTGGTTGAAGACTTTTGTCTTCAGACTTTGTGGTATGGGCGACGAGAAGACTTGACGGAATTTCCTGAACGCTGCCCAGCCCAGCTGTATCCTTCTGTCGGCTTCTTTCTCGAAGTTGTCTCCGTCTAATCGCACTATTTGGCCTAGGTAGACATATTCCTGGACAACTTCGAGAACTTCACCATAGATCGTGGTCGGTTCTGGCTCAATATGTTGGTTTACCATTATTTTAGTTTTATCCAAATTCATAGCCAGACCGACCAGTCTGGAGGACTCATTTAGGCAGTTCAGCATTGCTTGTAGTTCTTGCAGCGATCCTGCCAAGATCACGATATCATCGGCAAAGCGCAAGTGTGAGATGTGCTCACCGTTTACGTTTATGCCACGTCCTTTCCAGTCCAATGTTTTGAAGACATCTTCCAGCGCATTAGTGAACAATTTCGGGGATATGACATCCCCCTGTCTCACTCCACGATGCAACTGGATTTGCTTTGTCTGATTGTTCTGTACTCGAACGGACATCGTAGCGGCGTTTTGCAGACATCTCAACACCTCGATGTATCGATGATCTATCTGGCACCGCTGCAAGGCATCTATGACAGCCCAGGTCTCGATGGAGTCAAAGGCCTTCTCATAGTCCACAAATGCTATGCACAGGGGCTGATTATACTCATTAGTCTTCTGTATAATCTGCCGCACTGTGTGGATGTGGTCTATGGTGCCATATCCTCCCCGAAACCCAGCCTGTTCAGGAGATTGAAAGTCGTCAAGCCTTCGCGCGAGTCGATTTGTGATGACCCTCGTAAACAACTTATGGACATGGCTCAGGAGCGAAATCGGCCTATAATTTTTAAGTAGCGTCTTATCCCCTTTCTTGTGGAATAAGACTACTATGCTCCTGTTCCATGCCTGTGGAGTTCTCCCGTTCTGCAAGACGGAGTTGAAAATTCTGCAGAGCTCTTTCAGCACGGGGCGACCCCCTGCCTTTAGAAGCTCTGCAGTAACTCCGTCCTCGCCTGGGGCTTTTCCATTTTTAAGTTGTCGGAGAGCCAGCTCTATCTCCTCAAGGCAGACATCTGGCAGCTCGTCGGTGTAGTGGCGGGTAAGTGTGGCTCTGGGATCATTGCGTGTGGGTTCAGGTTGTGGTGCGTGAGAGGCATACAGATTTCCATAAAAGTCTTCAATCTCAGCTAGAACCTCGGATTTGGACGTGAGCATTTTGCCATCTTGAGCTTTTAAATGTGTGAGATGGCTTCTTCCAAGCTTTTGCAGAAATACTTTAGGACCCTTGTGTCGCTCTATTGCGTTTTTAATAGTGTCCGCATTAGAGCGACGCAGGTCCCGCCGTACGCACTGTCTAATGCGCTTGGTGAGGGCCACCTGTTCCTCGTGTTTGGCTGCTTCACGTCGCATATCCATTAGCTGGAGGGTCTCGTCTGAGAATTTAGACTTCCGGCCTGCATGCCTTCTTCCACAAAACCTGTCCCCTTCCTCCCGTAAGATGTTTACCACACTTTTGAGGTCCTTGTCGATATCCACAGAGGGTTCCAGGGCATCGAATCGATTTTTGAGTTCCAGTTGGAAGCGTTGAGAGCCAGCCACGGTTTGGAACAGAGTCGGTCGGAGCGTGGACTTTACCAGACGGCATCTTTCGAACTTGAAGTCGATATTCAGAGTGCCTCTCACAAGTCGGTGATCGCTCCCAGTGTTAAACCTGTTGATCACTGAGACATCCCTGAATATGTGCCTTTTATCGGTCATGATAAAGTCAATCTCATTTTTCGTCACAGTGTCGGGGCTTCGCCATGTCCACTTCCTTTGGGGCTTTTTCTGAAAGAAAGAATTCATCAGATACAGCCCTTCTTTTTCGAGGAAGTTGATCAGCATTTGCCCCCTGTGGTTTCTGTGTCCAAAACCGTGAGGAACCCATAATCGATTCGACTCCTGTATGCAACCCTACTTTGGCCCTGAATATATATATATATATATATATATATATATATATATATATATATATATATATATATATATATATATATATATATATATATATATATATATATATATATATATATATATATCGCCAATCCACCTTGGACAACAACAAGCGGATGGGTTAATGTCCATTCTCAGGCATCAGAAGCAAGCAAGTAGTGGGACATACAAGTATTTACTATAGGAAACGTTATAAATAAAAATTATACCTCAAATTTTCAGTAAGATTCACTGGTATCAAAACAAATTGCGTAATAAAACGGTTTTAATGTTTATTTCAGTTTAAATATACGAAGCGTTTATTTATTTTAATTAAGTGCTGTAAATGCAATTCTATTAACATAAATATGGTTTAGTACCGTACGCACCTAGTCTCGGATATTAAATATTTAAGTTTATAGGTATATATTTTTAGTACTTATTGCTTATGCTGTTAGTTTTTTAATTATGCACATTAGAGACCACCGCAGGTTCAGGTAAAAGGAAAAAGTTGAACGGTTTATTTATGATGTATGACGTAAAGATAAGGCCTTTAAAATCTTCCCAAGATATTAAAATATACTAACTTCTATGTATTTATATGAAAAAACATTTAATACGAAAAATTGGGGACATGTAAATTTTAACATGTGTTAATAAATTTTGTTTTCGTATGAGTATCTAGATTCACCTAGTAGTAGTAATAAAGAAAATGAATTAATATTTTTATTAATTTACATCCTATTTATCTGTTTAGTCGACCATACAGCCAATCTTAACATAAAGGCTAGCTTAATATTTTTCGTGCAAGATACTTTTTTATCTAAATATTTTTTTTTGGATAGGTGAGAAATTAGGCAAGCGTGTCCATTGACATCGGCAACACTCCCTTACGTGTGGCAGATGCGTTGCCTGCCTAAGAGTAAAATGTAAATAATGTGAGGAGAAGAGGAAAGGAAAGGGCAAGGATTGTGTCCTCCAGCTTCCAACGCTCCCCAAATAAAGCGCAGTAGCAAAGCTACACTAAAGCTACTTTTCAGATAATGGTTTTCTACGAGAGTGTGGTGCAACCCTGTTCGAGCCGGCCGGTACACGTTAAAATTTATCAAAAATATAACAGATATTTACTTAAAGCGCCGATCTGTCAGTGCCGTATGGATTTTGTGGGTTTAAATCCCTCCTCGAAATGTCTTATCCAAACCTCCATTTTATACATACTAAAATATTTTCGACTCTTTCGAAGTACAGTAATATCCCGACTTACGCTACCTCGACATACGCGAATTCGGAGTTATTTTAACATACTTTGTATATCTTTGTATGCAAAATTAAAATATAGTTGTTACATATAAAAATAGTTGTATCTGATCTAGAACTCGATTTCCCTTCCTGGCTATGGCCTTAAGATCTACCACGATATTATAGGGTGACTTGAGCAAAAGCGTTATTGATAAAAATCTCAGATTATGCTAGCTGCAAATAAGAGAGTTAATATAGTGTGTCTAAAGCAAGATGTGAAAACTTCAAAAAACTCTAATAGCTGTATAAAACAGTATGCGTGAGGTAAACAACCCATACAAAATATAAATATTAAGTGTTAGTATAACTTCAACATTATTAATAAGCATAATATTTTACACTTTGATTTTTTAAAAATAGAGTGAAAAATAAGGTTATATAGTAAGTGGTTTATAGTAAGTCGCGATATAACCAAAAAAAAAATTAAAAAATGAATTATATTAAAAAATGTAGAATGTTTAATTTAAATAGTATATAGTCGACTATGTCTGACCTTAGCTTTTCTCAGCAGTCCTCGCCGAAATAATAATGTTATGATTCTCACCACCATTCACAATAGTTGTTAAATATTTTTTAAATGTACCACGTAGGAGCGCTTTTTTATTAGCATTTATTTAAAATATTTTACTACTATTAATTCTTTCTCGATATTGAAAACAAACTTTTATAAACTCAAACGCTAAATAGGAATGAAAGTACTGGTCTTACAGCTTTATATAATATATTTTTTTGAAATACTAAATTATTTTAAGACAACGGATGAAATATCATATTTAACTGAAAATATAACGGATAAATACTGTCTTTATATTATTATTTTGCGTGATCAAGACGGTCTATTCAGGTATTAGCCGCCCGGTTACTGCACTGTCCTCGTAGAAACGGGGTCCTACTTTCACGGCCTTCGCAATACCTGTACGCCTAGCTTTATTTAATTAACCCTTCCCTACATACATCTACATCTGCACTCCAGATAGTTAGTATTTCATATGTCCTTATTTGTAATGTGTCATCTGCACACCTTTTCTTAGTGTCTAATCTTGCACAGGTTTATTTTGCCAGTTACAATAAAAAGTGATCACAGTTACTGGCATGATTAATACAATGCAACGTACATATAAACAATTATGTATTTGTATTTTCATATTTGTATTGTATTAGTGTGATGTTTATTTTTTCAAGCAATATTTTAAGACCGCTCTTTAGACTTTTTCTTAGCTTACCCATTAATAACTTCGCAATCATATGCGACCTTCCTAAGTACAATCTATCATCATAACAATAAAAATAACTGAAGACCGACGTCAGTCCTGTAATAATTATATATAACGTGATTATTTACACAACATAAACCTTTCCTAAATATTTTTAGTTTGCTTTCCTATTATTTTTCATATGAATGTACCTATATCCAAGATTAGTAATGTATTAACTATAACAGTAGATATAGAATGAGAGTTAATTTATTTACTTAATCCTTTTGCATATATGGATGGCAATAGGTATTATATTTCTTTTTTCAATCTATCTTGGCAAGTAAGTTACCAACGAAGATTAAAAAGGAATAGAAAATTTTCCAATACATTGAGAATAGAAGAGGGAGTAGGTATATTTGGGTAAATGGTGGTTCATAACAACTTTATTTTAAATATCATAGAGGAAAATATTGAAGGGAAAAGGAAAAGAGGAAGTCTGAGAAGGAAATTTAGAGATCAATTGAAAAAAAAAGCAAAGTTCGAGACGTATAGAGAATTGAAGGAACTAGCCTTATCGGGTAAAATAGAAACTACGAAACTGATAAGTGCTGGGCACCTTATTACGTGTTGTATGGTGGAATGGAATCTAAACATGATTTCTCCAACATTTTGTTGCTTTGTTTTGTGCCTTACGAAGGCGAAAACTTTCCAGCACTCTCTAGGCACAATATACTCTTTAAATATTACCAAGAAGTATTTTTACTATTCATTGTTTTCTTCAATAAAGACTGGCGATTGAATAAGTAATAATAGAATTATTGTTAACTACTCAAGTAAGCAAAAAACTATCTTAGATTGTAAGCACAATGTATAACTTATTAAGCTATTCATCAGCAGCCTGCGGCAGTCCATTGCTGGACATAGGCCTCCCCCATGGAGCGCCACCTAGCCCGATCTTCGGCTACACGCATCCAGCATTAAGCTATTGCCACTTTGTAATTATTATACTATTAACTTCACTTTAATATCTATTTGTAATCGGAGATGGTTATGCATTTTAATCAATTACGTATCACATATCAATTCACATTACAAACAAATGGAAATGGGCGATGTAGTATAGTACTTGTCATGTCTCATAATAAATCCTATTTAAAAAACGAAATGGATACTAAATATATGAATTTATAATAATCGTGTTTTGTCTTTGGTGATACCATAGTTTGAGAGCCTTTTCTCTAGTAATATATAGAATACTGTTTGTAAGATTATTTGCAGAGTCAATTTGTTCTAGACTCATCTTACACGGGGGGTCGCGATACTGATAAGTTAGTATTTGTTGAACGTATGTTGTAGCAAGATTTATACAATTACGTTACACTCATGAACATCTTTTAATACAAAAGTAAATGAGTAACGAACCAGTTGTCAGATATATCACGTTTTTGACATAAACATTGTTTTAATTCAAAAGTAAACGCCCGACTTCATGTCATATTAGTTATTTAAGAACAAAACACGCAATACTTGATCAAATAGGTTTTGCGAGAAAAAATATAAAGTTGCGTACTATACAATGGAAACCGTATGGAGTATACACAAAACGATAGATAACCATTCTGAAAGTTACAGGAATTACGTACTGATTTTAAAAATGGTGACTGATACTTATATAATATACGTACTAACATAACCTAGTAATAGAATCATTGGATACTCCAATTATGTAGTGCGACCAAATCGCATATCTGTAAAACTATAAAGAAATGCCACTTTTATAGACGTATTACCAAAAATTATAATATCCTTAGAATAAATATTTTTTTAAAGCGAAGTTTTAAAGCGTGTCAAAAACGGCCCGACGGTGGTTCATCAGGGGGTGCTTGTTCCGACGCTTATATACGGTAGTGAAAGTTGGGTTTGGCAGAAGAAGCATGAAAGCAGACTGAATGCGGTGGAAATGAGAGCATTAAGAAGTATGTGTGGTGTAACCTTGAATGATAGAATAAGAGATGAAGATATAAGATAGCGATGTGGAGTAAAAGAAGGTGTTGTGACAAAAGTAGAGAAAGGGATGCTTAGATGGTTTGGACATATAGAGAGGATGGATGAAAGACGACTGGCAAAAGACCTTGCGAATGTGGATGGAAGGGCCGGAAGAGGAAGACCACGAAAAACGTACCTTGACCAGATTGCTGAACTTTTTAAGAAAGGCCAGGTCAAGAGTACCCTCAACCGGCGGGCTTGCATGAGGAGAATAATGAGTGTGGAGGAAGCAAGGGAAGTATGCCGAGATCGTAACAGATGGAGATCTGTGGTCTCTGCCTACCCTTACGGGAGACAGGCGTGACGATATGTATGTATGTTAAAGCGAACAGTATGATGTTGAGATGTCGCCTTAAACTTTTCGGTGAAAAAGCGATGTATAATTAAATACGTTTATATTTTACCTAATTATTACTCAGTATAAATCAACTGCGCAGCTTTTTATCGTATCCAATGACGTTCTTTCACTTTAACCTAACTTGGACTAGGCTACCTTTCAAAAGAGTAACTTTATAATAAAACACCTTATTATCTGTATAAATTATTAGATAATTGAAAAACGCACTTATAACTTCTAAACTGTTATTGATCGCCATATACATACCCTTTGATTCTAATTTGCTATTCTTCGACTTGCAACAAAACGCATAATATATGGACGTATGTATAAATTAATTATTATATTAATATTATACATATATTAATATAATAATTCCTCTATTATTATGCGTTAAATAATAGTTCATCTATTATTACGCGAGAATACCTGAACTACCTATTAACTCTCTAAGTATTTTTTTCCTATGTCAAATTTCATTCAAATCCCATGAAGGTTGCACGTGATGAGTGTTTATTACACACAAGATCCTGCCTACTTGGGAAACCTATCAATTGATGGGTATTAAAATTATGGTAAATGTTAACCTAATAATGAGTTTATTATATTACAAAAATTTAGTCAAATTTTTTAGCAATTTTAATGTAATGCGAATTCAAACATTGTGCTCTATATATATTTGAATTAATAAAAAAATATATTCTTTGGTATTTTCGGTTCTGTTTATATCAATAACTAGGAGTTGATGAAGTCGCATAATGATACTATGTATTAATATTTCATAGGATTTTCAATATATCGTTGTACCATTATGCGTTAAAAAATCTTAACGTGTACAGTTTTTTTACGTATAGATTACTTGATACCCAAAAAAAGGGTAAATTGAGCTAGTTGAGTGAATATTTTCACTTAGTTATTTATAGAGGAAATCTGAAAAAGAAAAACAGTAATAATGGTTTTTATTACCAAATTTTTGTGATGAATATATTAAAATAGACCGAGTTTGACATAACATTTTCACATAACAATACATATTAGGTATAATTTGAAATAACAATATATATATATATATATATATATATATATATATATACATATATATATATATATATATATATATATATATATATATATATATATATATATATATATATATATATATATATATATATATATATATATATATATATATATATATATATAATGAATGCTTCCGACACCCGTATCAGGATTGTAAATTTATAATTTACATTATCATATATAGTAATCAGCAGATGCGATTGACCTTAGGTTTTGCCCCTTTTTATTATATTATTTATCTGACATGTGTACTACATTTTTAATAGCCTATACTTGTCTCAAGACCGGTGTCTTCCAATTTCTGAGGGATTTGACATTATTTCACAACATGTTTCCTAGGTGCATTAGGGGTACATCTAATCGAAATAAAGTATGAGATGTGGTAATACAATAAAGCTATCACATGATGCTGATATTCTTTGAGGGTATTTTCTCGGTTGAGCTGGCTTTTTGGGGTAACTATGGCTCTACCAATATGAAAACGAAACTTCCTGATGCCTACACTTTATGTACCCTAGATTTACAATTATAAGGAAAAACGTTGTTTATATGCCTCCTTTTCTTATCGTAAATGGTTTTTAATGCATTTTGATCATCATTAATTTTTAAGAGCTTTGCTGTGCATTGTTTAGTTATAAATTATTACTTTTAGTTAGTTAACATAGTTCTGTTATTAACAGTTTTTGAACTAGTTTGCACAGGCTTGTAAATTAGTATTTAATAGGAATGACTGTAGTCATTTGACTGTTATATATTATAGATTACATGACAAATAAAAATATGGGTTCCTTAAATGCCCAAGAAAAGATGAAACGTACATTTATTACTTAAAGGAAACGATCCCAATGCGTATAAATAACCGTATCGCAGATTGTGTTGATCAAAGATCTACAAATGAGAACAAATATGAACTACTATTGAAACTATTGTTAGAGATTGTGTATTATCTTATGCGTCGATGTATTGGGCTTCCGGACTGGGAATTCCGATTCTATTAAGTTTATGTTTACATAATGATTTAAATTTATTGACAATTTAACGTAGTCTGTATAGGCGATGTGCTGTTTTTCTTGTATGTCTCTGGTAGAATTTATTGGGTTTATGTTTGTAAAGAATACTAACTCTTCTATAAGAAGTCAGCTTTTGTATTACCACTGAGATAATCGGTCGCCTGTCTGAGATATCTTTGTTACAAAAGAAGTTGTTTTTTCTTAAAATCCATATTCCAAATTTAAATGTAATTGCGAAATATAACATTGAAAATGAAGCAGGATAGGAAAGTTTTTATTTATTATTTTATTTAGAAATACACTAGCGCTTTTTAGTTCAACAATATGATTATATGAGCTTATACAAGTATACATTTATGTATCTGTAACTGACCTTTAGATTAAATCTAGCATTATTTTTCATTAGGTGCATTTTTTACCTTTATAAACATTAGCAAAATTGTCGTTCGACAGCCATGATCGTTTTACCCGTAAAATATACATATTTTCGTTTAGAAAAAGACGTTTAACTGCAGCACTCCACTGAAAAGCAGTTAAAAATTCGCCTAGAAATTCAGCATCTGTACCTAATAGTCTTTTAACTTTGAGTCCAGCCAAGTTCTGAGCACATTTTGAGCTTTGTTTTTCTGAGATCTTCAAGTTTGGCTTGGCTTTGACGCGATGGTGCGCAACTCATACCAAATAACGCCAAAAACGGATGTAACAGACACACACAGATAAGTTAAGAAAATCGTGTTTTTTAGTTCATCGTAAAAGTTAAATTAACTGATAGGTTTACGTGTTTAATTAAAGATTAATGGAATAACGATGTTCTGCCCAGCTCCAGATATTATTAATAGCGCTAAAGTACATGAAACTATTACAGAACTATTACGAAGACACCTTACCAGCGTTAATCGCGATTAACGTTGCATTTTTCCGAGCTAGTTAGCATTAGAGGCCTACATAAGTCAGCAGTCTTACCCAGACTAGTTCTGTTTTGGATTTTCGCGTAAATAAGCGTAGGCACTATATATAGATACGGGCTGAATAGCCTAATAAGAAATCATGATATTTTTTCTCAGGGCAATCGAGCTTAAAAATCAATCGACGTTTAAAAAATAAAGTTCTATTTGTTATTGATTATTGTAGTCTGATAAGTTAGGTAATTTTCCTTACCTAGGTCAAACGTCGAAAATTCAGTTTACCTAGGTCAAACTAACTAACCGATTGGCTCAATGGCAGAGGTAGCGTCTACAGAGTCAACGGTTGAGGGTTCAATCCTCGTATCAGGATAAATATATGTATTACCAGATATTTATTCTATACTCTGCCAATTCGCACTGGACAAGCGTGGTGGGTAAACGTCTGTGTGTGGAATGTGTGTGGAAATGGGGGCCTGTGCCTAACAGGGAGACATATGTACATATAATTATGGGCTATAAAAAAAACTAATTCTTTCTATGCGCCGAAGGATATCCATCACGTTAATCTAGAAAAAGCTAGTTTATTGTTGTATGGATAAGAATATTCCAGGTTAAATTAGTATGGATTATGCTAATTTTGTTTACTCGATACTAACTAATATGTGTACATATAGTATCTAATATAAAGTAGACATAACAGTGTATGGAATCAGTTAATCCACAAATTTCGCCTAACGCACATTATCAATCAATATCAGCCCGTGGCTGTCCACTGCTGGACATAGGCCTCACCCAAGGCGCGTCACCTAGCCCGATCTTCGGCACACGCATTCAGTCTCTGCCAGCCGCACATTAAGCGTCTTTTAAATGTACAACAATTCATCTTCTTTTTCCGTCCCTATTCTCGTTACTAGGGGTCAGATCTTTACTTCTCTTCGCCATGCTAATCTGTCTTGGGTTGTCGGTTCTCGCAATTGGGCTCTCTTAAGCTTTCTTTTTATATTTGACCACCAGGTCGATGGTGGGCGGCCTCTACTTCTTTTTTGATCTGGTAGGTTTAGCGCAATTTGTTCTACGTAGTCTTATTCACGTTTTTGGACATGTCCATACCAACGAAGGCAATTTTCGGTGATACTATTAGTGTGGCTTTATAGCTGCCTCGTATATTCGTTACGAATTTTATCAAGCCTAGTCACACCACCCGCCCATCTCAGCATCTTCATTTCGTAGTACACTACGTTCGTTCAAGAACACAATAATTAGTCATATAGGTAAATAATAAAATATAGTCTATATGATAAATAAGGATACAAACGAACAAATACATATTAATAATACTGACAGCTTTCTTTCTCCTATCTCTACACGATTCCTTAGGTCTTCATACTATTGTAATTGACCGAATAATTACCGATTAGGACATGGCCATTAACGCTATTAATAAAACACTGTAGTAAATATAAGATAACAACATGATTTATTTGTACAAGATGAAAGCAGTGAGAAATTTAATTCACTGGGATACCTTCGACCAGTTTGGATCGGATCGGACATCGAAACAACCACTTCAATTGTTTTTAATTTATTAATTTGCACTAAAATACGAAAATTCAGAAAAGATATTTTTTCAGTAAGTTTTATATAAAATTAATAGCTTATATTATTATTATTATATATTATATATTGCTGGTATTTCGTTCTTTTTTATTGGATTGGAAGGCTGACGAGCAAGTGTGTTCCTTTTTGGAGAGCAATAAACGTCGCCTATAGACATCTGCAACAGCGTAAGCATTGCAGAATCTTTGACGGCCTTTGAGAAATATGGACTTGTGAAATGTACGCTAAACAAAAACACCGCTACTTATCAAATTTTTTGCAAAAAAAACTTTCTTTATTGAGACTGGATGTAATGTAATGTAATTTATGATAATTTTTAGAAAACTATTTCTCAAAGATGGAACCAGATAGGAAGAAAGTGGTGCAAAATACTCCGGTTCCGTTTGCTTCAAAGAATATGGAAACTGATTTCGAAGATGCATTAAATATAGCGGGTAAGTACAATGAGTTTTTTGAAAATAGCCCTATCGATGGCAATAAACATCACAGAACATCTTATTTATTTTTTTGTATTAATTCCATCTGACCGCTTTATAATTGTGATGATAGTCCTAATTAACATATTTAATATTTTTTTATTTATTTTTATTATCTTTAATAATCCACCATTGGATCGAGATGATTGAGGCAAGAATTAATTGTATGCTGGATCAATAAGCAACAACTGTAATGTAGGTGTACATACATCTCAATTTTATTCCTTAACTTATAAAAATATTCTTCATATTTATATATATTTTTACTTCAGCAATGTAAGTAAACATACACTGTTTAAACTATTACTTAATTTATATATTTATAAAAATATTATTCAAATGATTATTTCTTCAATATAAATTAACGATAGTAAGTGTGAAAATATATAATAAGTTGAAACACGTTTATATAATTTAGTCGTATTAGCTGAAAAATGTGTTTAAATTATTTTATTGTAAGTAGTGCTAGATTTTTCAATTTTTAGTCTTAACTGTTCTTATATTCATGTTATAAGAAATCTGAGAACAATTGTATGCGGGTTTCTCACTATAAAAGGTAGTTATCGTGAAATTAAATTAATTTAATTAAAGTAATGAATTTAATTTTATTTAGGTATAACTTTCAGTGGTATTTCCGAAACTATACGATATTGAAAATGATGTCTACAGATATCTCAAGGACCGGCAATGTTTCTGCAATGCCTATGGTATTGAAGATGTCTATTTGCTTTGTTTGTTTTTCATCGCGTTCAAAACTTGTACTAACCGTATGTAAATATGTATAATTCCATTTAATTGTTTAGGCGTCGGAAAATACCAATACGCCCACGGCACACTTATGGTAGCAACACTGTCAGCTGCACTTTTGGAGATGATCGGCTGTTCCTTCGTATTGCCGGCGGCAGCCTGTGACCTAAATTTATCCAGTTATCTCAAGGGAATCATTGCGTCCATACCCAATATAGGTAAAATGTGTGTACCTAATATAATATTAAAACAATAATGAAATATAAATTATAAAAATTATTTGGTTGGCAATGGCTATATTTTTTATGACCGAGAATCATTCAGATGATAATGAATTTATAATAAAACAAATAATAATAATAATTGATAATAAAACAAAGCTTTCAAAATTAATTATTTACAATTATAATAAATTTTAATCCGTTTAATCGCCTTCTAATTAACATACGTCAAACAAACAATTCTGATGATTGCTATTATGTTTTTATAGGAGTTATTTTAACGGCACCATTATGGGGTCGCGCTGCAGATTCGATGGGACGAAAGCCCATATTATTGGTGTCTACGTTTGGAGCTGGAGTTTTTGGAGTCCTCGCTTCATTCATGCCTTCTCTATATAGCTTCGCACTTTGTAAGCTGGCTGGTTCATTTTTGTAAGTGATGTGATACTATTATAATAAATCCATAGCGTAACTTACTTTTCATGTTAAGGCACTAGGTATAAAGATTCGTTTAAGCTAAGCTGTTTTTCGTTAGTACTATCAAAATATTATATATTAAACGGAAAACGTAAAAATAATCTTTAAATTACCAGAAAAAGCTATTAATAAAAACTATAATATGTTAACAAAGTATAATGGTCAAAACTATATACATAAATTACAATTTTTGAGTGTTTCCTTGTCTAGAATATGGTCACCCAATTTCTTTCCTTAAGTGTGCGAGACAACTATAGAAGCAAGTATCAGATAAGTAGCAGCATCTGCCTGGGAATTAAATGCATTCTGTAATCCCTAATCCACAAACAATTATTTAAACATACTTCTTGTTGATTTTAACTTATAATTTATGTTCAATTTTAATTTTAAAATTCGTTCACTGATTTTTTTTATAACTCCTAAAAGTTCTTTATGCAAAATCCTAATTTTGATATTTACCAATTATTCCATTTGAATTAAAAAATATTGTTTCATTTATCTTCTTCTTTTTCTCAGTTTATCATGTCCATCTTCGTTGTGCTACGCGTACACTGGGGAAGTCGTACCTCTGAAGCGGAGGGACACTGCACTCTTGATATGCAACGCTTTCCTAATGTTGTCAGCATCTTTCAGCCCCAGTAAGTTAACAAGACAATTGTAATAGAAAGTAATTTATTATAATGCTTAATCATCATTAGACCGCGGCAGTCCACTGCTTAACATGTATCGTCTTTCCATCTACCCGGGGGTCGTCTTATAATACAGACATACAACGATACATTCAACGATAGCACGCTATATGTATTATATAATACACGAGTATTATTCTCTACTATGTTGGTGACTTTGGTACTCTAGATGTGGATTTCTTTATTTCGTATCATATCCGCCATAGGCACTTCGAGTATAGTCCTCTCAGTGATTCAGTTTTGTGAAGCAGACTAACTGTCAATGTACACGTTTCGGACCACCTACCGTAGAAGCGCTCAGACCGCTCTTCTTCGTCATTCCCTGTTCCCGTTATTTGGAGTAAGGTCTCGTCACTTTTTTGCCCCAACCTAATCTTTTATATTTTAAGAGGTTCTTTAGAAACTTCTAAGAGCTCAGCCGCTTTTGTTCTGCAGTCTTTTCGAACTTTGACCACATCCATTCCTCAGCAAGTCCGAAATTTACTCCAATAACAGCTTCAAGATATGTTCTTATAATCTCCAATAGCGTTGTACTTCTTAAGCTATTCATTTCGTTCTTGGCGTTCTGTAAGTTGCAATTCTTAAAAGTTTGGGATGTTCGTATACGGCTGTAAGTAGGCGGTGTTGTGATGTTAAAGCCTCGCCCGGAATCACTTTACAATCTTTAAACTTTTGCTTGATATCCCGGTCTGATATAATAAAATCTTCTTACTCTTATATGTAAATATAGGTGTTCAGTTTTCTTTTTAAAAGTTGGTGTTTATCACAATTAATAAATACTTTGCTGCAAATTCCAGAATTTCAACGCCTAGTTTATTCATTGTACCAATTCCGAAATCCCCGTGCGCGGTTCCATTCGCAATATTTTTGGTCCCAACGTGGCATTCAAATCACCTCCGATGATAAATTGACCTTTATCTGCCTTTTCACAGCCTGTTTAAGGGGCATAGGCTGATATAATATTAGTTATTTGCTGGTTCTCCAAGGCCAGTTTACAGGAATTAGACGGTCGCTCTTCCTTGCAATATTTATTATGCGGGTCTTAAGTATTATCTAAGACAATTGCCACTCCGTTGTTCTTATTATTTGTAACATAATATATGACCTCTATAATATATATAAATATTTTAAAAGTCCCAACGCGCGCAGTGTATAACCTTGAATTAAGCATTGAACCCAATTAAAAATATACTTAACACATACACTTTTTTTTTCTTTTATTTCATTATTTACTTTTTGGTATCAACTATTTCAGTTCTTGGCTGGAGCATTTTATCAAATGACTGGAATATCATAAAACCCTGGCGGCTGCTCACAGCGGCATACGCGCTACCTTTGATCTTGGTGTCATTATGCGTGACTCAGGCTAAGGAGAGTCCAAAATTCCTTATAGCCAAGGGAAGATATGATGAAGCTTTACAAGTATTGAAGCACATATACTCTGTAAACAGTGGCTTAGATCGAGAAAATTATAGTGTAAGTACAAGAAAAAAATGTTTAAAGAAATATTGATTTGATTTAGTAGTCGACTTATTTTTTTAATTGCAAAGATTAACTAAAAAAATCTGCAAAAATAAATGCAATAAACTCTGTGCTCCTTTGTTTTTATTCTGAGCAACATTTTTGTAAGAAAGAGTTTTGGTTATTTAACTAGCTGATAGTTAGATACACCGTCTTTCAGCGACATAGACTCATAATGATGATTTTCGGCTAGGATGTCAGCTAGCTTTTTTCACCCCCAAACGTGATGGTTTATAGTATTTCTTTCAGAGAGCAATTCCTGTAGTGGTATTTATAGAAAAAATAATCTTTTGGTAATTAATTATCGTATTTAATAAACCTAATTGTACATGATTTAGCGAAATGACTCGTCATAAATAATATTAAACTAATTATATCGTAGTAATTGAGGAATAAATATCAAATTATTCCAGACGATGCTGCAAAGCGAAACCGGAATATAACTACAACTAAATCATTCGGGTAGTAAAGTTCCTAGAAGCTATCAGCTTGTTTCAAATGGACACGTGTCACAGATTGTCGACACGTTTGTAATTGTTGTAACAATATTTTTAATTTTTTATGAAACATGTAATATAAAATAAATGTTTTTAATATGTGGACAATTAGAACTTTTACATGTCATGGACATTTATAGTAATGGATTTCGCCAAAGTAACGCCTGACTCCATTAATAATCTTAAAAATGTTTTTAAGTCAATTCCTTTTATATCCCGCTATATATATTATATAAGGGAAGATTTTTTTCTCCCATATAAATCTAAAATTAAATTTAATTAATGATTCAATAATTGAATAAACTGTATTAAGTGTCATCCACTACAAGTTAAAAAAGTGTATTTGAACTTGAGTGGATGAATAAAAAAGTATTTTATTAACAATTTTGAACTGGATATATAAATATATAAAAAGGAAGTGTATGAACCAATAGTGGAGATTAATATATAGTAGAGATAAATAGTAGAGAGAGAGAAAAATATGTTAAAAAGGATACTTTGTAAAATAAAAGATATTGTTTTTGTTATACACTATAAGTGGGTACATTTTTTTATATTGATACGACGCACTATATGTATGGAATCGGGAATAATTTATGTACAATTATCCTGAGCCTGAGTATCTGTAAAAAAAAAGCTTGTTACAGGTAACTTCTTTAAAGAGAACGGTTCGTGGGAATGAAAGAGAAGCACATTCTGAAAGTCACATAGCGCGAAGTGGAGGCCATGAATCAATTTTGTCTCTGCTGCGGCCCCCGCATCTTAAATGGTTGACATTACTGGGCTTTTTAATATTTGCATTATTTTCCTTGTAAGTTTTATGTTAATCAATATAAATTATAATGAAATATCTATTTAGGGTAGTAAGTTCAGTACGTGTTATGCATATTATTTTTTTGGTTTTAATGATGCTTAGAATTATAAATAAAGTCATTCAAGTACGGAGTAAAGAGAGTAGAGTTTTCCCGAAAATTCTTGGAACTTTGTGGAACTTTCATGATAATCATGAAAGCCTGAAGTGATAAAACATTAAAATATTGAGAAAACAAGTTTACTCATTTTTGAAAGACCGGCAATATTTTTGCGTAAGCAATTCTGTTAGATGTCTATAGGAGGCAATGATTGCTTTCCATCAGACGACACGCCTTTACCTTCGCTTTTTTATCCTATTAAATATATTTAGAAGCCCCATTCATCGTATTGTCTCATATATCGAATTTTTAATCGAACTATATTATATCAAAAAACTTCTTATACCGTTGCTCACAAATTATGAAAGTGATTAACACGAGATTATCTATAAATTATTACATGCAGGAATTTTTTAGATGGCCGATAATCTCTGAGATTATGTTTGCTGATTTATGATAATTTTTACCTTGACAATGACAGGCTGCAAGGCTAAAGATTAATTAAATATATTTTAGACTAAGCTGTCTGGGTAAGATGACTTTTATTAAACGAATATAATGAAAACCTAATTGGCTCAGTGGCGAAGCTACCGCTTTACGCGCTTTACCGCGATACACACGTATGTTTATCTATAGCTTTCAGGTATTTATTCCAAGTCTCGATGTCTCGCCAATCAACTCTGGACCAGGGTGGTGGATTAATGTAGATTCCTTCAGAAACGTGTAGACACTGTTCCCAGCTGTCGGACATATGTGGCTGTATAAAAAAAGAGACCGTTAAATTCAGGAGTTTTATAAAATAATAGTAGTTTAACTCATTATAGCTTGCAAATTATAGAATCCTAAATTGTATTATATAACTTTCTAAGTTGTATGTAGACTTAATAAGTAGGGAGATAATCGTATATCTAAATTGGCAAATACCTCATAGTTTATTGATTTATTGGTTTATTACAGGTTAAATGGGTTATATCTATTCACACCAGATACAATCAACAAGCTCCTAAGTCAGTCTACTAGTGCTAACGACAGCACATGTCAGGTGATAAACCTGTCTGAAAATAAGGTGATATTATTTTGTCAAATTATTTTAATTTAGGATTATCCTACTATGTGCTGAAATTGACGCTTAATTTAATACTTTATTTTAATTAGGGATTATCCTACTATATATTGAAATTGACGCTTAATCTAAAACTTTATTTTAATCTAGGATTATCCTACTATGTATTGAAATTAACGCTTAATTTAATACTTTATTTTAATTAAGGATTATCCTACTATATACTGAAATTGACGCTTGATATAATACTTTATTTTAATTAAGGATTATCCTACTACGTACTGAAATTGACGCTTAATCTAATACTTTATTTTAATTAAGGATTATCTTACTATGTACTGAAATTGACGTTTAATCTAAAACTTTATTTTAATTTAGGATTATCCTACTATGTACTGAAATTGACGCTTAATGTAATACTTTATTTTAATTTAGGATTATCCTACTATGCACTGAAACTGACGCTTAATCTAATACTTTATTATATACTATCGTATTTTTCTGTTATATCTATTATGTGACTATGACAATGCATCCAAGTTTTTCTTCATCCTAAAATTCGTATCGCTAATTCTCAAAAATCAATTTCTTAAAAGAGAAGGTTTTTTTAAATATTTAAAATAAATGGACAATAATAATTTCTTTAAAAAATACCCATATGTTTCTCAAAGATCGGCAACGCTTCTTTAATGCCGCTGTTACAGTTATCTATGGTGTTACAGATATTTATCTATTGATTGCTTTACATCAGGCGACACGCTTACTTGTTTGCTCTCCTATAATATAAAAAAATGTCTATTACGATTATATTGATTTTGACTGTATTTGAAAATTAAGGTACAGCACTGTAGCAGTTATCGTGTCTTTGAATTTTTTGATATAACGAAGCTCGTGAGCTTATCATTCTGTTGCTGGGATTCAAGCACCGCTGTTATCATCTTTAGACTAATATATCTATTATATTTCAGACAAACAACACTGCCTGCATCGATAGCATATCACATGGCACTTTTGAAATCATGTTAGTGACTACTATGGTGTATGGCATGCTGGTAATGATGATCAGTTTGAGCCCGATCACAAAGAAAACGCAATTAATCACAATGTTCGCTCTAGTTAGTGTTGCCTGTATTGTCGCTGAATTAAGCATGAACAGGTTTGTAACTTATGAAAAAAAACATGATCTAGTTGTAAAAACCAGTAACTTAGTAACAGTCCCAATATAAAAAGTTAAAAATAATATAAAAAAAATTAGCTATTAAGCAAAACACACCATTATTAATGGAGTCAGGCGTTACTTTGCGGAAATCCATCACTATGTGGACAGTCAAAAGTTTTACTTAGCTAAGATCCGCGACAAGCAAACAATAACAGAAAATTAATAATGTGTGTTTTCCTGCTGGATGAAGTGGATGTATTTAGAACTTAAACCAAAATCTTACAGAAAACGGCCAGCAACTCTCCACCTACCAACCACTATACACAACACCAAACACACTACCACTTTTCCACCTTGTAAACGACACGTGTTTCACCCCAACACGAGGCATCTTCAGATATAGTAGACTCTACGGAAGACAACCGAAAAGTCAGTCACTTTTCGGTTGTCTTCCGTAGAGTCTACTAGAGTGCTAGTGTGTGTTTGGTGTGTGTATAGTGGTTGGTGGGTGGAGAGTTGTTGGCCGTTTTTCGGTAAGTTTTTCTTTTAAGTTCCAAATAAATCCACTTCATTCAGCGGGAAAACACACATTATTAATTTTCTGTTATTGTTTGCTTGTCGCAGATCTTAGCTAAGTAAAACTTTTGACTGTCCACAAAACACACTATCATCAAAAAAGAGATGGACCTATTTTTAGGATTTACAGTGCCAAAATGTTGCTTATATATCAGGTTCAAGAATACCAAAGGATCTAGCAGGTGTCATAAAGTAGTAAATGGTACATGACTCAGCGTTTGCTTAATCATGTTGTTGTTGTTGTTCGATTCGAAGATGTTAATGCTGGTAGCCCATGGGCTTGTAAGATCTATTTACGGGCAAGTAAGATGTATATGGGAATCTGCACAAATCGCAGATTCCATCAGCTCGATGCCGTGTTGGAGGTACACATGTGTGTGTGTCGATTTTAATTTCATCATGACGCTACGTTAATCGTGTAGGGGAGGTTTGGACCTAAGTAACTATGGTTCCCTATTAGTCCCCTAGGCCCTGAGGTCTAGGGGGTGAGAACCGACCGGCGGTGTAACTCAGTGGTAGAGCCCATTGGCTTGTAAGATGTATTTACGGGCAAGTAAGATGTATATGGGAATCTGCACAAATCGCAGATTCCATCGGCTCGATGCCGTGTTGGAGGTCACATGTGTGTGTGTCGATTTTAATTTCATCATGACGCTACGTTAAACGTGTAGGGGAGGTTTGGACCTAAGTAACTATAGTTCCCTATTAGTCCCCTAGGTCTAGGGGGTGAGAACCGACCGGCGGTGTAACTCAGTGGTAGAGTGTACGCTTCGCTTAATCATGTATGTATTTGTTTCTTACTTTTGTACATGGGGTACATTGACTATAATTCTGCGGGGTTCAATTTTGGGCCCTTCTCTTTTTATCCGCAGAAATTAAATTTCTACCCACGTATCTCTTAGCGGACAAGCACACAGCAAATATTGTTAACTCATCCATTGTTCGACATCTTTTGTTCTTTTTTAGGTTAAAGGACATCAACCGGCAATTGTTAAAAGACATCAATCAGCAATTTACGAAAGAAAGGCATAGAACAAACCTACATTACTATTGAGAGTGTTGTAATATTTATTAATTGCCATTAAATTAACTGACCTTTATTATACAATGTATTATGTTTAATGAAGAACAGTTAATTTTTCGGAATAACATTTTATCTATTATATATTTATTCAAATATATTTTTTGTTTGAACATTAGTATCTACCTAAAATGATTAACCCTTTCATTACGGCATTCCACTCCGCTGGGATAACGCCACCAAACGGGGCATCGCGCCATCGGAGTAGCGCCACTGAACGGAGAGCTTCTCCGCAAACTGTGCATACTGTGAGTCTGGAAATTGGTGTTCGGATTTACGTCTTTCAACGTTACCGTGTCTTTTTCCAGATCATACTCTTCTTTACGTGTTACGTAAAGACATGTTTATAGGTCTTGCAATTATTATTGTCCAGGGTTATCTTAATCAGCAAATCTAATTGGTTGACCCTCTAAAAATAGTTTGCAATCTCACCTGTTACCTTATATATCATATTAAAGCTTGCGATTGGTTACTTGAAGACGTTAAAAAGCTTAAAAGACGTTATTTTGCTAAATAATTGTTTATATACTTTATAATCTTGTCAACAATTATAAAAGAAAATACAATTTAGAGTAAATGATGTATCAAATTAAATTCTTAGTAATTTATAAACGTGTCGGATATGACTACGGAGAAGTCGATCTCTAGCACGACAGAAATATACTTTTATTTCAACGGACTGGTTTGCGCTTTGAAGCTTCGCGAATACTGTTAGTTTGAAGAAGAGTAGAGCGTGATTGTTGTCCCGATTGCTTTGAACTCAGTGCATGTCTTATTTTTGGAGTAAAACAAATGAAAACGAACTAAAGAGTGACAAGTGCTATCGATGTGATCATGTATGTCGTACTCGTAACGAAAGGGTTAAGTACAAAGTAAAATTTAACAACGTTTACTTATATCTAGGGTACCGTTATTTATACAATATTTAAAGTCCAGTAAATTTCTTAGTCATATTTATTTGTCTCACACTATATTAATCATCTATTGTACTTTACGTTAGGTTGGTTGCTGGGATCGCAATGTCCGCAATGCAGGTGACAGCACTTGGTATCGGACCTCTGACGGCATATGCTGTACATCTCTTCCCTACCACATTAAGGTACTTTATTATATAACTGAAATCAACAATGAAAGAGGCAAATTCAAAGAAAGTATCCGTCGTAATCAACTCCATATTTTTTTTTCAAAAATACCTTTAAGATACAAAATAGTCCAGTTTCAGACTACATAACATGATAAATGTAAGTTCGAATCAAATCAAAATTATCATAAGTTATCTTAAATTTGATTGTTATGTCGAAGTTATTATGTTATATAAATTATGTCTCGATTATAATCAAAAATATTAATTTGAATTTAATCTTAGGGATCAACTATGCTTTGAGAAGAATCTTAAATAAATATAAAAAACAAAATTTGTTGCCTCTATCATCATTATTATCAAAGACAACAAATAGCCTATAACATGGACTGGACATTGGTTCTTCCAAATAAGGTGATATTTCCTACAATCATTAATTTCACGAATTGTGGACCGTAGGTAATAATATCTCTGTTACCTGCGACCCACATTATCGATTTATGATATTTATAAGATAAATTTACGTGAAAATATTATACATACAGTATAGTTATAATACTCCATTAATTAATTAGTACAATGGCATTGTTTGTCCTTGGATCTTCAAAACGAATCCGTAAGTTGCAAACTGAGGCGCACGATTATGATAACGATAATTCGGTGACGAAGGCTGCTGCTCAATCTTGCTGAATGATGGTAGACGAATCACGACAGCAGGGAAAGGACTAGTGGCGATCCAATTTTCTTATCGGTGAAATAGAGACTGTTGACCGGGACGGCGATATTATGGAGTATATGGAGGGCGCTGATTTTACAAAATATACTACAACGAAGTCACGAGAAAAAGTCTATCAGCCCGCACAAATGTGTAATATTAATATAAACTTCAAGGATTAAACGGTTCTACATATTCGAAACAATCATTATATCCTTATTTACAATCACCGGTGTTAATAGGCCTTCCCCAAGACTCGCCAACGAGCTCGATCTTCAGCATGACAAATATCCAAACTTATCAAGTTGATCTAATCAGGAAAATTAGTATGAGATTTGCACTGTAAAAATCTATAATTTATTACAAACTTATGACAAGATATACATACAGATATCCACTTAAATATAATGACAACTATAAAGGGAATAATTTAGAGGAAAAGTAACATAAAACGTATTTTACATTATTTCACAATAATTTTTAACGTGAGTCAGCTTCTTAACTAAACAATCTTTTTTTAATGCTCTGTTTTTCCATTTTCGATATACATTTATTTACGAAATCTTATAAAAAGATAGGAATGTTTGTTTAGATATTAATTTTACAATTTGTAATTTCCCTCCTGAGTCTGCACACTGACTGACTATTGACATAGTACCATAAAGATAACACGGTGACGTAGAAAAAATAGCGTTACCTGCATCACATAATGCTTGTCAGATTATTTAACTTTATTCAACGATTATAACTGAAAAAAATTTGAAATTAATATATTGTATTTATACAGTAGCGAAAATAGCCTTGATGTTTTTACAATAGATGACATTGCATTTTTCGTTTGTGAATGATTGTGAATACCGTACCTATCTATGCACAGACCGCAAAAAAAAAGTCCTATAAGAGCAGAACTTTGTTAACATGTTTTATATTTTACAACAACTTATTTTTTACTATTAAATATTCAAATAATCTACCTCATTTCCGATATCTTAAATTATATTAGAGTAAATTAATGAAATAGTATAAGTATCTACTTTAAATGATGTCATTCAAATCAGAATCTAACATTTAGAGTATTATTTTTTGCGTGATGCAAAGCTTTCTTTTTGCAAATTTAAAAAGCGGGCATAATAGAAATACATACATACATACATATACATATATTCACGCCTATCCCCCGCAGGGGTTGGCAGATACCACATAGCTCCATCTCCACACTCTGCCCGCCCCCTCCACACTCATCCATCCTTTCATCCATTCTTCCTCTTACATCCATCATAGCGAAACGGCTCTCCATTAGACGCTTCTCGCCCTCGTGGGAATCAGGACGTGACGCTTGGCGAACCACGTCGCCGTCGGTCACATGGGAAAAATAGAATTAATATTTTATTTTTATTTTCAAAAAAAATTACTTTAAGATATAAATCGTAAATTGGATAGGCAATAAACCTTGAAAATACATATTTTACATTTCTGTTGTATCGATATCAAACTATACCTACATTTTAATGTCGTTGTGTTTCTTTTTCTTTTACCAAAAACATATGTTAATGGCAATTATTTGGAACTTCAATCATTTGTTTTGGAAAACGAAGAATAATTTTTATTTTTATACCTAAACATTTTTTTCATAATAAATTTGTAAATTTTTGTTTTCATTAATTTAGAATAAAATCCGCTCAACACGTGCAATATTTCATCTTTTTTGTTTTAAACTGTCTTACAAATAAAATTGTGTAATTTATTAAGATAGGAAGTCTAATTTATTTCTTATTCTTTTTCTCTTCATCTTTTGTTGTCGTCTCTTATCTTCAGTATGACGTAGGAGACACGTTTACCAATAAAGTAACATTACCATAAAACACGAGAAAACGACTTATTGTAATGTTACCTTACCTTGTGAAGTAGCCATTGAAAAAAATTTGTAATAAAATTAAATTATAACAAAAAATAAAGGAGAAATAATACGCAGTCAATTAAGTTTTCTGTCTAAACAAATTACACAATTCTGATCATAAAATAAAAAATTATAATTTTGTACATCTTGCATAGATTTCTGATGAAAATTATTCTTCCTCTTGAAAAATTAATAGTTGAGGTTCCTTTTTAAAAATATTAAAAGATTCCGTTTTCCGTATCAGTCTTATGCCTCTCACTGCTGGCTACAGGCCTCCCCATTTCTGGAGGAAAGGAACCCACTACGTTTGTACAAAAATAATTTCACGGGGCATCCAAACTAGGAATAATACTTGTATACCATACAAATATTTAAGCTGATGCGGGCATCGAACTCTATAAGCAGTAGTTTCACCACTGAGCCAATAAGGTCGTCTTTTCATTACACTGAATTTACTTCATTACGAGAGGATTCACATACATAAAAATGTACCTATATGTAAAAATGTCCAGGACTTCAATAGTAGAAGTATGTATAATATTGTTTCTCAAATTATCTCAGTGTGTCCTTTTCACAGCAAAACTCCTCATATCAAATTATGACAAAGCGTTCAAAGTTCAAAATATTACAAATAATGATATCATTGTATGTACTTGCACATTGCAAATCACATTATATTGCTGTGACACAACTTTTTGCTTTGAGTCCGTACTTTTTCCAGTCAATATCCCACTACTGGACACTAGGCTTGCTCATTTTTAGAACAACGGATATTTATCCAACATTAATTTCCAAGGCAGATTGACGGAGCTTGCAGACGCGAAATAAATACATGTAGACCATACATATACTCCTATTTATTCCGATGCGGGAATCGAACCCGCAACCATTAACTCTGTAAGTGGTAGCTACTGATCCAATTAGGTCATCTGTTTGTTTTTCGAATATAAAGCAATTTAAACTTTACCGCGTTAGTCTTATCAAAGGAAAGGATACGATAGGTAATGAACGCAACAAAATACTTTCACCCAATGGTGTAATATACAAATATATTATAAAATATATATTTGATAATTATTTTTTTATAAACTGACTATAAATACTCTTAAAACCCACTATTAAAACCCAAACTTTATGACACATAAATCAAAAAAATATTTGCTTCGATTTTGGCATAAGAACAAATGTAATAATAAAAGACCATCCAGCACATCAGAGGTGCATGCAGAGCGCTGCTCTGGGCTATTCTAGACAGATTACAAACATCGCCATGACCAAGTTGCTGCTATAATAGTCTTTAGCTTCTATAAACAAATTAATTAGAGATAAAGTGTCGTATTATAAGTATAACCCAGAAGCAGTTTTAGAAAATACAGCATACAACTATATAGGCCTGATATAACATTATTAGCTAAAGAAAATAAATTGTGAATTTATACCACATTATAGATATAGCAATATGTAAGACACACAACCAATACATATTCCGAAAAAATAGCAAAATACACAGAGTTATCAATAAAAATCAAAACACAATGGAATGTATCAATCATCAATCAAATAGAAAAATAATCCCTATCTTCTTATCCAGCACCGGTGTCATCCTCAAAACTCTCCGAAATAGTCTAAGCTCATTAAACATTAGCCTGTCAACATATTTATTATTACAAAAAACTGTCCTTTTAAATACTTGCCGTCTTGCCGAACAAGGAAGTTCTTAAATAATAATTCTTGGCATCGCACTTGACTTCGGCCCATGCTTCTTTATCCCCCACAGAGGGGCAAATACAAAATGTATGTATAAGAACAATAATAAAATTATATTTGTAGTAAAAATATGTATTTCTTCCATTGTAATCTCATTAAAAATTTTAAGTATTCTTAAATGTGAATTTGTTTTCTTCCTTAAACTTTTTATACTTTATTTATATCTTTCATAACTACAATAGACGTGTCAGTAAATCTACAAGTACTTATTAACTTAGACACGACTAAATACATTAGTGTACAATCATTTAAAAATCATCATCATTCTGCGCCAGTCCACTGCTCAACATACGCCTCCCCCACGGCAAGCCACCCTCAAAAATATTAATATTTTATTTCAATTTTAGGGGCACTGCTGTTGGTGCAATACTTATGTTTGGTCGCATTGGTTCAGTGGTTGGTGCTAATGTTGGAGGCATTTTTCTCACTACGTTATGCGCCGCCACATTCTATGGCTTTTCATCTCTGCTGTTCTGTAAGTAACCTATGAGAGTCCATATTCATTTTTGCCTATATGTGTGTATAAGAGTATTACATTAAATTAAATACTAATCAAATAATCGCAGCGCCGGACATATCGGTGGTAGCCGCTTTACTAGATCTTGCTACGGACTTTAGAGCCAATTTAAAACATGAAAATGTCCTAAATTTTGATGTGTTTTAGTTATTTACTTCTAAATTTAAAATGTTAATTATTTAAAGTTTCCTTACATTAATAATTCATGTTTTTTTAATGTTATCTTAAGTTTTGCACGTATCTGTTGTACGCTACCATATATAGTAAACTGAAAAACACAATGGTTGCTAACATTTTTCTTATTATGTTATAAATTTGCTGCCCCTGTTTTTTATGCCATATAAAGAGAAAAAAAAACAAAAATAAAAGCACAACGTCATTCTTATATATTCGTACCGGAATTACGTTTAATATTAGTTTTTTTTTATAGCGAGTTAGCAAAAGAGCATGCGTGTAATTTGGTGTAAGTGTCCGCCGCCTGTTGAACATTATTCTGTCAGATTTAAAATATAATGTTTTGAATTAAGAAGGGTAAGTGTGACTTTTATAACAACAAAAATATCAGTCATGTTAGGAAAAAAGTTAATTTCAAAAAATATTAATGTCACCGGATCCCGATCCAGCATAAACTAGTATAGGTGGAGAAGTATTACCGCTTAAGGATTTTCGAAATATCACACACACCTCAAATGCATTGCCGACGTTCAATGGACACATGTAAATTATTTATTATTGTTACAGTGTGTGCACTTCTAAGCTTCTTCCTGCCGAATCATCATCCATCCAATGATAACAGATGAAGAAAGAACCACGATACCATTTTTTAATAAGAGAGTTTTTAGTGATTCATAACCATGAACTATTTAACCAAGTGAAATTGCATTAAGAATTTATGTACATATGTCAATGTGTAGTTACATGGAATAGTAGTTTTATACTACATTAATTATTTTCTTATATAAATAATTTTTTTACAAAATAATATTAAATTATTAAGAAAAACGGAATTACAATTATATTCAAACTTAAGAAAATAAAAAACAATATGAACCGATCGAATTCCATCTAAAATTGTTTGGGTTAAGTAGTCGGTGATATCTGTGATGCAATTATTAAAACTTTTACTAAGAAGGCAATATAGTCTTCTATATTGTAGGTATCATCATTATGTTATATCTAATATCGTATTGTTTTATATTTTTTGTGTGTTCTGATGTTGATATCAATAAATTTTTATTTATTTAATTGTCTTTTAAAATTTTTTATATAAAACAGTTTAGTGTCAGGATGTTTTCAAACCATTTTCTGTGAATTTCTTTAAAAATGGATATAATATGAATTTCTGAATCATCGCTAAACTACTTGGATAACACTAAGATGAAATATCTAATTTATTAACGGAGATAAGGAAATCTAGATATAATTACTGTTTCGCAAGTCACAGTGATCAGTTGTGATCCGATAGACGCACGAGTGGTCGTTCGATAAACGCCATCTCCCGGTGAATTAGTGTCATAGTTTACAAATTAACAAAAAAGATCAATACAAAGGTTAGTTTTTATATAAGCTATGTTTTTCGTAAATATGTTTTTACTTTATTGACATAAAAATCCAGAATAAAATAAAAAGCAAAAATATTAATTTTATAGTATATATTGAATCAGGTAAATGTTGCTTTTAAATAAAAAAGCAATGATTATCATCACCCTGCGACAATTCACCATTGAACACATGCCTCACTCAAAGTGCGGCACCTTGCACTATAAATGCAAGTCAGCTATACGGTTATATCAATAAATAACAATGAACTACATTAACAATAATGATATATATATTCGATTCTTTTCTTCTTCAAATTAAGCAAGAATGTAGAATTCTTATATCTGCCAGTACTCTCAGAACAACAATGAAAGTATTTATATATATTTTTATTGCATATATTTTTGCTTTCATGCTTACTTAAAGACAAAAATTGAGACTTCTACATTATAATAACTATACATACATTTATAATAACAATATAAAGAACTTGAAAAAGGCTAATAGGGTACACAATATATTTTAAATTGACTTATATTATTAAAAAAAATATGTATTTCAGTTCAACATATTTTTTATATATAATTGTAAGTGTATAATTTTTTTATTTTCTTTGTATTGTGTAAAATGTAAAGTGATATTAAAATTTAAGATATGGTACATATAATTCTTACAATTTATACGATCTTAAAAGTCAACTGAATTCCGTCAAAGTCCATTCTTAAAAGCACTACAACTAAGATAATGTTTCAAATGCTTGAAGTTTAATAATCACTGTCTATCTATCTATGTCAATCTAACAATTTTTTGTGAAACAAATTCTAATTTATACTGGTATTTCTATTCAAAGCTTGTTTTCAGAAGATAAAGACTTTTGAAAGAGCAAATTAATCGAAGTAAACACAAATAACTAATCGTTGAAAAGTTAACTATAAAGTGATTTAAATAAACAACTTTTATTATCATTTAAAAGAAAATAAAAAAATCTGTGTCAGGTCTCAATAAATAACATTTCTTTACACTGAAACAGAAATTATTTCGCTATTTCTATTTATATTCATTGTAAGTTTGTTTTCTATTGGTGATATATTTTTTTCACTTAAAGTAAGACTAAAAAAAACCTATTTCCATTATAGCGCTAAGCATTCATTTGTACTTGAATATAAATTATTTTCCGCAATTTCTAAGACTTTTTTATAAATCTAATTTCTAGTTTTTATTCCTCCCTTTTATAAATAACGCTTGGGATGTCTAATATTTATGAGTATTGAAAAGAATATGACTGATTATTTTTAGTATGTGTGATGTGTGTATGTGTGTATGTGGGGTGTGTGTATGTGTGATATAAGTGATTCATAATAACGTATCTAATTAATATTAAGAAATTCGACACTTCCAAAACAACTTTCAAATGATGAGGTATCGTCGTAATCCCCACGTTAGCGGGCGTATTTTATGTTACATTTGGCAAGTTTATACTGGAGGTGCGTAATTTAAGAGTTTGAATTAAATAAAACAAACTGATTGTATTATACAAAAAATATGAAGGACTATACATTGTTCTCAAAGAGTCTATATTTATAATTAATTGTTGAAAAAGACGTACTTTTTGCTAGATAGAGCATCGATCTGCGCAGGAAAGTTAACAAAAACTGGATGCGTGGATCTTAGTTGCCCCGTATTCGATACTGGCCCAGTATTCGATAAAGCTATGTGGACAGTCAAAATTTTTACTTAGCTAAGATCCGAGATAAGTAAACAATAACAGAAAATTAATAATGTGTGTTTTCCTGCTGGATGAAGTGGATTTACCTGGAACTTAAACCAAAACTTACCGATAAACGGCCTTCATAAACTCTCCACCCACCAACCACTATACACAACCCCAAACACACGAAAAAGTGGTAGTGTGTATTTGGTGTTGTTATAAATCGCGGATCTTAGCTAAGTAAAAGTTTTAACTGTCCACGAAGTAATGGATTTCCGATGATGATGGGGCGCCTCAGAAGAGGCCTATGCAGCAGTGGACTGTCGTAGGGTGATAATAACAATTAATTAATAAAAACTTTATTCTTATTATAAAAGAAGAATAAGATTAAAAATTCTATCATTTTAATATAAGTTAAGACTTACTTACTTAGTATGTGGATATTTTCTTCATAAGCACTATTTGCAAAAATAGCCAAAAGAGAGCTGTACGCATCATGTTACCCAAGACGGTCATCGACACGAGTTACTATTTTCATTTTGTTGTATCGATATCTTTACCTTTAATACAACAGATTCATAAACTTTTGTGTATTTTTTGAGACGACCCTCATACGGTAATTAATAAGGCAACCAACCGCCATATTCGAAATACATAATTTGTATAAATAAAAATTAATGTTTATTAGTATGTTTGTCTTCTATGTTTTCCTAAACCATAAAATCCGATTGTATAATAATTTATATAGTAACGGATAAAGAATAAAAATTAAAACATACATTTTTATCATTCACGAAAACGGGTAAAGCCGAGGTAGGTAATCGGTATCCAACTTTATTATCAGTCCGACTGATTGACTGACTATTTTGTATTGAAATTTTTTTTGTCACCATTCAGCATTACTAATTTGCGAACGCTGAATATAGTAAATTAAAACGGTATAAGAAAAGCCATTTTTTGTTTGTATTTTTTATTGTCAGAGTACTGTGTATATTCTGTTTGAAGAGTTTACTTCGTATTCAAACTTTTCACTATATATGAATAGTTAATATTTTTTCATCAATTCCATTCAAAGACGAATGAAGGATGCTTACCCAAGAATTTCGTTACAAATTATAATGATATTAGAATATTATTAAAAATAAATAAAACTAGCAATGTATATCATAACTAGAATACATGTTAAGTATTCCAATCCAATTATTTATGCATGAACTAGGAAATGGTTCACATTATGGGAGGACTATTAATGTAAACGCTGGAAAATACGAATTCACGACCTTAGATCGCAAGCGTGATCCATACTAACTGAGCTATTGATGCCGGTTCAGGTGCTATTATATAACTAATTTTATATTTTTTCCTATAGCCATTATCATTAGCTTGTTTTCCCTTTATTATAATTATCTAATCGGGATCGGGGAAAAGACTAATCAGGAATAATGATTAAAGTCCTTTATATTATGGGTGCAATACAATCAACATGCGTTTACGTTCTGCCAGCCGCTCTGCGCAAATGTCTCTCTTTATAGCTGGGGGGTCTCGTATTATGTTGGTTATGATGATGCGGTTTTCTTTTTTTTTCTTTGATGGCAATTAGTTTCAACTATTATGCCAGTGTCAAGTAAAATACAATAATATTCAATCTCTTGAAATGTAACAAGTCAGTTTATCACGTTACGTCCTGATAAAATGGTGGCTATTTTACCAAAACTTTTTAAGGACTTTTTCAGTCAACTTAAAAGGTCACGGTACACGCTTTTATTACATATCACTTCACTTTACACTTTCATCGAGCTATATTGCATAATACGCCACCACAACCAAACAATACAAATGATAATAATATAAGATTATGAAAATGAAATAAATAAACAACGTCACTGATGTAATTTGGCGGGAAAAGTCCCATGCGGTTTTCAATTCTCTAGATATATATTAGTTTTTATGAATTTGAATGTACTTTTAAGGTAAAAATTTCAAAAAAAGGGTAGTCATCATTTTATACACAAGTCCTTTCCTTGTTTATTTATTCGCATCTGCATATTTACCGAAACCCTAGAGATTATTTATTATACAATGTACAATTAGCATAGTACAGTTATAGAACAATTTTTGCAGCGGGTTTTTCCGAAAAATGTTTTCATGAAGTAGTGGCATGTGTACAGGCAATTATTTTTCATTCAACCAAGTCGAATCGTGAAAGACTTATTGAACTAGTTTAAATAAAAAAAACCTGAGTTGGTATATTAAGCATACATTTATTTAAAAAGTTATTTATAGTTATATAATACATTACGTGATTTCTTATAAATTAAATTGCCTCAAGCAAAATTACGTATCTAATTATATTTTCAGGCGTATGAAAAGTTCACCTACCATTATTATATTTTATTATACTTACTACGAATATTTTCTTCCTGTTTAAGTAATTATATAATAGTAGTGTAAGAGGTATGTTTATAAAATAGCCCGCAGATGACTACACTGTTTACTCCGAATATGTATGCTAAAAGCAGAGGTATTCTCAGATAGAAGTGATTCTAGTAATAAATAAACGTAGGTGATGATAATTTAAAAACATCAGAAATAATTTGTTTTTATCTATTAATGCGTTTGTATCATTAGTTGAAAGATGAAATCCCTCTTAGATAAAAGTAGTTGAAACGAAATGGGGACATCCAGGCGCAGGGGTGTGGGATCGAGCCTCGGGGATGAACCCCATTACTCGCGCAGCAATACAATGGGGCGACCGCTCCACGGTCCTAGGTGCCGCTGTTCCCGGCGGCTTTTAGGTGTTCTTTAACGACTTCACGTCGTCGAGATATGGCCAAACCTATTTCTACATTGGGTCGCTTGTCCTCCCCGCGGGAGCCAGGCGGCGACAAGAGAATTTCGCGTGGGAGCTGATGTCCCTCAGGTGAGCGAGCGCGAAAGTAATTGCCATAATCCCCAGGCTTGGCAACCGCATTTTGGGCATTGCAGATTGATTTTTATTACTCAAGTAGCCGTTTCTGTCCTTCCACAATAATTTTTGCTCTCATCGTCGCCACTAACGATATTCATGAAAAAAAAGGCGGCACATTTTTATGACGGAAAATAGGTTACTTTTATTGTTAACTAGATTATTATTTTTTTATTAAATTTAACTTTGATATAAAATTTAAAAGTGTACACATTACAATACTTGAAAATATCACTAAATGTCGAAAATCAACAAGGGAAAACTGACCTATACTCGAAATACAAAGTTAAATGAGAAAATAATCTACAATCAAATATAAGAAGTTTTCACTGTCTCTTTTAGATTTCTTTATAATATGAATGAAAATTTAAATGAATTATTAATTAAAAACTGGAAGCCTTCGGCCGTTGTTCATGTTATTACAACAATTGTCTTGATTGATGTCTTGAATGAATTTTCCTGTCGAAAAAAAAACTAGCATTAAACGTCGACTTAGATCCATGAGGATTGCAATGCTAAGGGTAACTTCGTAATTATAGAATTTTAATTAATTTAAGGATTTATTTCATACGGTAAAACGACCCAAATTCAAATTATAGTGAAAATGTGAAACGAAAATTGATTGAAAGTTTTCCCATTTTATTTTCTTACATTTCATTTGTTTCATATTACAGCCTACACACATATTTATTTGGAAAAGCAAAAAAAAAATATTATTATTGCAGATTATTGAATAATTAAGATGTCATTGTATACCTAATTGTACGAGGCACTCACTATGCGACAAGATTTGCACTTGGCCTATTCTTTCATCACTATCAAAGTCTTAGATTAACGTTCGCTTTGTTTTCATTTCAACGTAAACAAGTATATTCTCAGTTATCATTGCAGAGTTATGATACAATATATCTCTAGCGGTTGGGGACGAACGTAAATATTTTCACGGATATTAACTAAACAAGCAGTATGATCACTTGAGATATTTACATATGAATTAAACTTTACAGTTTTATACGCCAGCATCAATATTTTTTTATGTTAAAATTATAAGATAATGCCTTCAAAGTCATGTACAGGTCTAAGAGAATTTCACAAACAATATCTAAATAAAGAATTTAAAGTACGACCTATTGAATGTAACCTTTTATGACTATTGTTCTTCGATCAACGTTTTCTACTTGTACGTACGTACGTACAGTGCAGACACTTGTACACTAAGAATCAACCTTATCCATAAACTCAATAACTACGCAAAGAACCGTTAGGGTAGACGCCTGTTAAACAAACCGAGTTGGGACGAACAACCCCCTGGAAACTGAGAGCGTTGATCTATGCCACTGTAATGGCAATGACTGCACGTGTGAAGCCAAAGCCTGGGCAAAAAGCGCCCTTTAGTGGAGGCTTGTATATAGCAATAAATTATATTTATTATACGTTTTTCATCATCATAAATTATTCTAAATTTATCAAGTACAAGAGGCGTGATTTCATCAACACAGATAGTAAAACGTAATAACTAATATTAACTAATTATTATACTTTTTTCTTAAATAAAAAAGGGTAAAATAAGTAAAAACTAAACTATAAGCAAGAGCTTATAGTTTAGATTTAAAGAATATAATTATCGAAAATATAAGCCCTACAAGAGTAGGGCTTATATTTTCGATAATTATATTCTGCGAGCAATCCTATTGCAGCCCTATATCTTATAGTTAAACTTCTGCACTGTAGGCATAAATAAAAAATAATTCAATTGATTAGGATTGCACTTCCGATCCATAATCGTGGGTTGAATCGTACCTCCATTGGACTATGAATGTAAACCATATTTTCCTAGCGCAAGGGATATTTATTAACTTAGTTTTCAACCATTTAACAAGAATTTTAATAAAAATTAGGGAACCTTCTTTAAACAAATATATTATGAGTAAAATTATACATATTTATTCAATATATATTAATACAATTCCAATTATTGAGTTTGTGTTCGTATAGATTCAGTTAGTTTTCACATGGCCAACAAAATAACCACAGCGAAATAAAAACATCCAATTTAACAATGACATAAATATTATAGTTTATGTGATAAAATAATAAATTACAATTAAATTTATCATTGTTGATAGCGTTTGTATTTAGTTCGAACTCTTTGTAATCAGTAATATAAGTATAGTATAATAGATCCTACACTTCATTTGCTGCAATGAGTCAATTAAACCTAATTCATGGAAACAGTTAAGTCTATTATTTGCTACTAGCTATTTGCCTGAGAAAATTGTTCATAGGATTAAACAACAATGTTTCATACGAACTTTCAACCCCTATTTGGCGATGAACAATTTTGGAACACCATGTATTTAAATTATCCTACAGTAAAATAAATATTATTTATAGGTTCTCATCAAAATGCCACCGAACGGCAAATTACAAAAAGGATCAAATGTTGCATTGACGGCTACACTTGACGAAGCGATGATGCTGGCGGGTATGTATTAGTATTCCATAATAGTGCTTCATCAGGATATTATCAGATGTAACGAAGTAAGTACATAAAACTTTTTAGGTTGCTAAAATGAAATAAAGTTTGATGAAACAGGTAGTAGAGAATTTGATTCAACAATCACTCACTGCTCGATATGGTTGAAAATGGTTTTATCAATTCTTTTGATTATATCAATCATTCTATACCAATAATTAGATGGATACATAGAGAGCCATTATCTATAATATATAGGAAAGAGTTTTTGTAGATACATAAAATACTACTTAACATGGGATCGTATGCCAGTGATATTCAAACGTAGTTGCGGGATGATGTTGATGTTTATTATTAAAAAACATAATAGTCAAAAAATTGACTGTTCTATTATTATTTCATAATTGTAAGCAGTCATTCATACATTAACTTCAGCCTTACAACAAAAGTCTATTTGTAACAAAAGAGAGCAAAATTATGGAACATTTGTATTACTCATTACATTAAAATAAACAAAGACAATCTACGATACCGACCAGCTGGGAGTTGAGCAAAGATAATGGTAGTCGTTCATTTATAGGATCATTAACGCACGGTTTTAACTCAACAGATCGAAAAAGCTTAAATATCACGTAAATGAGCTAAAGATAAAGGTAACTTAAAATGTGTAAATAATAAATATCAAAGTAAATTGATACAAATTTTTAATTAAATTATTGTTCTATCAATAGTTTAACTCATTTGATTGTAAGAAAATATATGTAATAAAAACCACCAAGGAAATGGTCTTTCGGAAAAGTGGAAAGCAATCAACGCCTCTGATAAACATCTGCAATACCATAGGCGTTGCAGGAAAACATTTGGAATACATATGTATGTATGTATGTGTAGGCACGTCTTTTAAAGATCCCAAAGTCGTATCCGTTCCGAAATACTAACCAATCAACAGCCCGTGACAGTCCCCTGCTGGACATAAGCCTCCCCTAAGAAGCGACACCTAGCCATCTTCAGCTTTCTTCATCGATCCAATTTCAGCTAGACGTATGTAGAAATTGTGTGCGCAGAAATAGCGTGGCACCACCTAGTCGAGGGGCATCCTACACTTTCGAAATACCACTCAAGGTCCCAAAGAATGGTGGTGCGTAAAAATAAGTTTCGAGAAAAACGCACCTAACTGGATCGCTACTTATCGAGACAGTGGAGATGAAACTAAAACATTTTTTTTTATTTTTAAATAAACAGATCAAAGGATTTTGTTTTGGTTGATTTTCATTCAAGAATACTTCATAGGTTGACGACATCGTTACGTAAAATGGGCGAAGGGCAATAACGACAAACTACAGCTGCTCTGTGCTGATATAGTGACCCACTGACATTACTATTACTAATTACGTATAACATACATACAATACATATATATCGCATATATCGCATATATCGCAATCATATTTAATATTTCAAATATGATGATGTCACAGAGGTCAACGTATCTCGGATGCATCTGTTCGATATGTGTTTATTTAGACATTTATGCCTATAATTTTAAAACGGTTAAGTAAATTTCCGATCGTTTCCGTAAATGACACAGATGTCAAAAAATGTTTATATAATGTAAGTTCGAAACGAAAAATAAAAAATTTTTCAACAAAAATCCATTATTTGATTTACCAACAATACGGGTATTACATGGCATTAGATAGCTAAGGCATAAAATAAATGTTTGGGAAAACCGTGTAATAATGTAGAATGAAAAACATGATATCATAAAAGCCGTGCTGCAGTGATTTATACTGATAAATAAACAACGTTTACGGTAGAATAAATTATGATATTGTATTATTTACTTAAGTGTGTTAGAATGTGCGACTGAATAGAGGCAACTTCTAGAAAGAAGCTGATAGAAGGATTCAGTTGGACGGGGTAGCATTTAAGAAGGAAACTTCATCAAATTCTTTTCGTCGACCATACCTTAGAGCCTAAAAACAGGAGTCTTCTACAAGTCGTTCGAAATCGGTTTCTATTGCTCGTAGATTTTATCTCGATGGATATGATTCATATCGGAGGGATCTGTCGGAGAACCAAAATTACTCACATAGTTCTTTGAGTTACAAATTGAATTGACAAGAGTTCAGACACGCAAAATTACACAGAAAATTTTGTCTTCAGACGTCGCTTAGTTTTTAAAATCCTCAAAAATCTACCCTCTACTTTTTTCGAAGTACGACAAATCATCTTATCACCTTGGTGTTCTAGGTGTCCATGAGGGAAGGGTGAATAGAACTTCAAAATATATAGTGCTTATATTTTAAGACGTTTTATTTTGATGCTTGGTTGGATAATTTGTGCCTTCAGAACTAGGTTCATAAATTCAAATAAATTTAAAAGTTAGTATGGGTAGAGAATTTTTTTAAGACGATTTAAAGCCTCGAAATATAATAATTAACTGGTAAAAAAAATACTGTTCAAAAAAATATTATACAACAAGTTTTCGCCAAATCTATTGCTTTAGTATATTGTGAGAAAAAAATAGATATCCAAAAATATTTTTCTCGTAATGATGGCAATATAATAGAAACTACGTTTTTTATAGACGAGCAGGCAAACGAGCATGCCTCAGTAGCGTTGCCGGCCTTTTGTGAACACATATGAGTAATACGTAATATTACGTAAATATTCTTTAGTTCTTTTTTCCCGAAATAGTATTAGTTCTTTTGGCGTTCATACGACATTTCCCTTACGAATAATGTCTTAAAAATTACTAAGATATTTTTAGTTTTAAGTTATTTAGCATATTTCACTATAGTTTTTATATCACTAAAATTTTTATTTCAGGTTGTGGTATATACAATATTGCACACATGTTATTAAGCGGTGTCATTCTCATGGGTGTGATCATACAGAACCTAGCGCTTGGTTACATATTGCCGGCAGCTCAGTGTGATTTGGAACTGACCTTGCAGCAAAGGGGTTGGCTCGCTGCCATACCATTTCTGGGTAAGATATTTCGTAGTGTGAAGACTGCCATTTTGCTATGACGAAATGGATCGAGTTGTAATTACGATTCAAGGTCCGTGACAAAAGGTTACTGTGAATATTTTATTACATTAGGAATGACAAGATCATTAACTGAAAAATCTCAATACAATAATTATCATTTAATTGAATTAAGTGAGACAATAGTGTTTCTATCATTATCTAACCTTCGTTAAATCAGAAAAGAGGGATTACAATAATAACCTTGATTAGCGATCGTTCTAATTTTTATCATGACACCTGTCGAAAGCAAAGACGTAAATTTAGTTAACTTCTCGTTTACTTTCCGTTAGACAATATGGAATTAAAAATATATGTATTTTTAATTCCACATATAATGGAATTAAAAATATACCTATTATCAATATTTTACATTCTGATTATAATACAAAGGCGATGCTACTGTGACCGTTTTGCTTATGGTGACACCCGGGATCTTTAGTGGGCTTCGTCAAATAAAAATCTTCAAAACGATATTAATTTATTTTTCTTGTTTTATTATCATATGTACATTTATATTATATTCAGACACTTTACCATCACTTTATAAAAATTGTCTATTTGTGCTAATATGTTATTAATTAAAGGCGATATGTTATTATACATTCGAGACGTCAGTCGATCGAATGAATTTTTGTTTTATATCATTTTTTTTTTATTTTAAATTTGAATATTAAGAATGTAAAAAAAAGTAATATAACATTGGTTTTAATGCACTAATGATACATTTATAAATATATCACTACACTACCTACAAATGTTGTTTCT
Organism: Baronia brevicornis; assembly: GCA_031353405.1. Classification (NCBI taxonomy): domain Eukaryota; kingdom Metazoa; phylum Arthropoda; class Insecta; order Lepidoptera; family Papilionidae; genus Baronia; species Baronia brevicornis. Next base: position 630,746 of record JASFAT010001845.1, read on the forward strand.
TATAATAAGAAATATTTTAAAATTATTAGATAATTGTTTGCCCATTAAATGCTTTACAATTTTATGTTTCAGCTGTGATTCTGACGTCATACTTCTGGGGTTGGTTGGCTGACACCCGCGGCCGGCGACCTGTGATGCTCTTTTCCATGTTAATATCAGTTATTTTGTCAATACTCGCCAGTTTCGCGGCCAATCTTATTGTATTTACGGTTCTAGAATTTTTATCTGCTATTTTGTAAGTAAACTCTGTTATTGCTCTTTTATTTCGATAGTTTACATAAAAAATATTTATATTTACCATACTCGATTTAGTTTTACATACTTTGCGGTTTCGTTACCGTTAAAATTCTACTAACATTCAAATTTATCATGGATATTAAAGATTGTAGTAAAACATTTGATGCATTGGTGATAACTATCTCCGTCATAATGACAAAATTAACCCGATTACTGCTGAAAGTTAGAATGTTTAAAAAATCATAAGGCTTCTCTATTTTTAAATGTAAGTCGAAAAGGTTTGTTATAATTTTCTTTAGGTTTTAATCGCTCTCTGCCTCCAAATTCAGAATTTATATAATAAACACTTTTCTTGACGTTAATGCTTACTAAGGTTACCTATATTTATGTTTCTTTTTATATTATCTTAATTGTTAATCCTTATATATGTAAATAAAAATTTATATAGCGCCGTATTCGTTGCACGCTATCAGGATTTAAATAGCTATAGTGTGGATGTGAGAATTATGGTTGAAATTAAATTAGTGCACATTATTATTACGTTTTCAATAAGATTTGTCTTATTATCTGTTCTGTGCTGCTATTTGTTAATCAAGAACAAAGAGATAAAGAATGGGTAGTGGGTTAACGAATAATTGTCATTCATTGCAATAATGTCCTTCAAATTCCGATGACAATTATTATAAAAATAGAAGCATGTTTCATTTTATATTTAATATTCTTCTACAGTAAATTAAAATGGTTTGTTTAAATAATAAGTGTAAAAATCATAGTCAAAATAATAAATTAAGCAAAGTAATACCTGTTCCTTCATTTTAGCGTATCAGGCTCCACTGCTGTCGTGTACACATATCTTGGAGAATTCAATAATCTCAGACACAGAGACAAGATGGTCGCATTCGGAGCATCATTTGTGGGTATCGGGACGGTAGTTTTACCAGGTTTGTAAAAATAAAAACAACATTTCCTTTTATTTTAACTTAAATAAAAATCATCTATAGTTTCTTCCAAAACTTAAAAATCAGAAACCAATTATTTTAATGTTTTGACAAGTATGATAAATAAATATAAAGCAATATCTCATTAACATACTCGTCTATCATCTAGGCTTTTAAAAACAAAGTTCAACAATTATATGGAGTTGTATAGCGATAACGTAGTAAAATAAATAATAATAATACTACCATAATTAAAGAAACTCTTTATTACAGCTGTATCCTGGCTGATTCTTCCTATGGAGTTCTCATTGCCAATTTCCTTCCTGGGCATTACCTACCGTTCTTGGCGTTTACTGATAGTTGCCTGCGCTGTACCTTACTTGCTGAGTACCATCTTTCTGACGTTCGCGCCAGAAAGCCCTAAGTTCCTCTACTCGTCTGGCCAATACGAGAAATGCTTGAATGTTTTAAAGAAGATCTACAGCGTTAACAAATGGACATCTGCTGAAAGCTTCCCTGTAAGTTAGTAGACACTATTTTCTTCTTATCCTTCCTCGCTTTAGAAGAAAGTACAAACAAGTTTAACGCTGAAGAAATATATATAATATTTATAATACACATATTTTGTATTTTAAATATTATATATATTTTTAATAAGAAATATATATAATATTTATAAAATTAATAAGTGTAAATATATGTTATTCCCAGTACAGTGCCCTATTACGTGTTCTTTGACATATGTGTTGAGATCGTAATTCTTCATAATTTTCTTTATATTAATCTTTTTTCTCTTTTATTTTCTATTTCTAAAATAAAATACAGTAGTTAAACGTTTTTCGAGTAAAAATGCAATTTTCCTTCTATTTCTCTTACATAACTTTGATAACACCGTAGGAACCAATATACCTGACAGCATGTGGTATCTCAAGCACAATCACTATTGATGTTCACAACATCAAGTAAAAAAGCAAAAAGAGCAGGAGATAAATGTTTGTCTTCTTATTACAGGTCAAAGCCCTGGTTACTGAAACACAATTTTCAAAAGCTAATGAAGTAAAGGATGAGCCTGTATCGATCTTAGTGTCAATGCGAGACCAAACCGTACCCCTGTTCCGATCGCCGCTATTGCCTTGGACGATCCTCGCCTGCTTCGTCCAATTCGGAATATTCGCAACGTAGGTAACTTGTCTATTAGATCTAAGATGTAAGGAAATTTAATTAAATACTAACTGTCTACTTATTTGCGTACATTCCTGATATCAATCAAGCTTTGATGACTAAATTATAAGGATATCATTATTATATAGTCTCAAGACAAGTTTGATGTATTTATGATATCTTTGTTTAAATTGAAGTGGTCCATCATTGTAGAAATCTCTTTCAATCAGTGCTCTCTCAAAGCATGTATCTAAAGATAAGATAACCTATACCTTCATCATCCATACCTGCGTAATGCTCGGGCTGGACAAGTGCCTTCTTCAAAATTGAGTAGTGGTGCTGTAGTCCTCAGACTTGACGAGTGAATTGAGGATTGTAAAGGTGATCGTATCATAGGTAGAATTGGGTTATAGGTCAAATAATCAGTAAACGCATGCTTACTGATTATTTTCTACCACAAAGACAGGTTTGTCTTCAGTTTACGCACATGGGTCCAATATGATGGCGCCATCCCTTACACTGCTAAAGTTTTTTTTAAAACTTAAATCCCAGAATCGGTATTTTAGTCAATATAAACCGAAATCCCTTTGAAAATGGAGTTTTTTTGTGAATATAGTTAAATTACGAGTATTTTTATGGTACATTAAAAAAAACAATTAATTAATAACCAGTATGACCTCCCCTTGCAGCAACTACCGCATGTAATCGTCTTCCACCAGGCTTTTGATGGTATTCTGTAGTATATGTTCCCACTCAACCAAGATAACACGTTTAAACTCCCTGATGTTTTGGGGAGGTGGTTTACAGATCGTATTCGCCTTTTTAGGTTCCAGACGTGCTCAATGGGGTTAAGGTCGGGACTCGTTACCTTTGCACATTTAGAATTTTCAACGAATACTGTCTCAGTATGATAGCTGGAAGTTACGTCCGCCCAAAACATAACAGATCCTTCACCATAAGGGGTGATTTTCAAAATACAAGTCAGCATACCGTTCCTCTGGTCTGCGTAACACTCGCTGAGGTCGATTCTCACCATGTAGATAAATTCGAGCCTCAACGGAGAAGAGAATGCTACTCCAGTTACCTAGTGTCCAAGATAGCAATTTCTAGCGAACTTCATTTGAGCAATCCGGTGCTCACAAAGAAATTTGGAGGCCTGTGCTGATCGTGGACTGCATATATCAACAGCTAAAAGCCTCTTCCTCAAGTTCCATAGCGTAACTTGTGCTCCTCGTATCTCTTCAAGGTTTCTTTTGAGGTCTATGTAACTGGATTTGCGGTTCCTCAGCGCCTGTATCACTAAAAAGCGGTCGTCTCGTGGTTGTGTATAACGTTTTCTCCCAGAACTTTGCCTTCTCTGAACGGAACCTGTCTCTTGGTATCAAGTCCAGGTTCTTTGGACAGTAGAACGACTCACGTTTAACAGCTGTGAGACATAACATTGGCTACACTCTTCCAGCAGCGCTATGATTTTACTAGTTCTTATTGCTTTTTCTGCCATTACAATAGACACAAAGATATCTGTTTTAAGTCACAATAAGGGAAGATGATGTGACAAACATAACGTATCCTACTAAAATTAACAAAAAGTTAACAAACAAATATTTGTAATTTGGAATTAATTTTCTTTCATACCCAGACTCTATTAAGTGCCAGTAACAAAGTTTGGCTATTAAAACCTCTTAGAAACGAAAGTATTACCTATAATATAGAAAAATCAAAACCGTCCGTTTTTTTTTTGCAAAGAAGTGTAGTTTTTATTCAGTTAATCGCCTTGTACGACAACCCCTGAAAGAAATGGATAGATCCTATGCCGGAAACCATACAACAACTTGTCTAAGGACTGTATTACTAAGTTTGTTCCTTTGGCTAATTTTTTTTTATATTTACGCCTATCCCTCGCAGGGGTTGGCAGAGACCACAGAGCTCCATCCACTGCCATTCATCGCAGCGAAACGGCTCGTCATTGGTCGCTTTTCGCCCTCGTGAGAATCAGGACGTGAAGGGTGGCGAACCACGTCGCCGTCATTTTCGACAAATTAGGTATATTAAATTCGTCTTAGTGAATCCCACGAGCCGCATCCTGAGTTAAGGCACCATAGTCCCCGGGGGAGCCCGATCCCGGGACGATCGGCACGCTTGCGACTAGGCTCGCCCCTAGCCACGCATCCATTGGCACGGCAGACCGTGGATTGGCGGAGAGGAAGGGAAAGCATAGAGAAGAAAGGAAGGGGCAGGAAATGAAATGCGGATTGGAGGGGTTACCAGACTCGGAATAAACATTTATAAATCCATATAAATATTTATTCCGATGCGGGAATCGAACCCGCGACCATTGACTCCGCGGGCGGAGGGCCCCGCCACTGAGCCAATTTTTTTTAAAAGTAATAAAAATACTTTTTATCAAAATATTATTTTGAAATAAATATTGTGTTGTAAATATTAACACCTGACTTTACAGAACGAATGGATTTTACGTATGGTTCCCCACAATTTTAAATACACTCGCAAACCACGGAGCCAATAATATGAGGATCTGTGATATTTTGGACGCAACTAAAGCTGTTGCCGATAATGTTACAACGGTAAGAAACCTAGATATATTAACTAGATAAGAAACCTAGGTATAATTAACCTTTGGTGGATGAAATATGAGTAAAAGAATATATAAGTATGTAAGACGAGAAAAAACTTTGTTTTGAAAAACGAAATTTCAAATTAAAACGAATCTATTCGATGTCATTCTTGTCTTTATCCGTAAAAATCTAAACACTTTTTACTCCACATAAAAAGACGCACTCAAGTCGTTTAAATATACAAACTTTTTTCACTTTATAGATCGTCTGTGATGATACAATGAACACAACTACATTCGAACGCTCCATCTACATTGGCCTCGTATTTTGCTCAATGTATATCATCGTGGGCTTCGTAGTGGACTTCATGGGCAAGAAAACCATCCTAGTGGTTGTGCTTTTTGCTACTGGTGTGTGTGGAATTTGTAGTCACTTGGCTGCCAATCAGCAATTAGCGGTGGTGCTTTTCGCTATTTTCCAAATGTGTGGCGCATGCATCGGTCTGATGAATGCAGTTGTCGTGGAACTATTTCCCACAAAATTCAGGTATTCATGACATATTAGATGTTTTGTAGCTTCAATTTAACGTTTTCATATATATGTATGTTAATGGATATATTTAATATAATTATATGAATGGGCCGGTGGCTTGCCCGGGGAAGTACCACACTCTCACAGAAAACTAGCGTCTGAGTGGTAGCTTACCTACCGCACTTCGTACGGTGAGCGGCCGAGTTCTGGAGGCCCAACACCCTCTCCCACCCTCTACCTTCCCTTCCCTACCTTCCTTTCATTCCCACTCCCATAATGACACTTTCCTTAAAGGTCGGCAACGCTTCCGCACTGCCTATGGCGCTGCGGAAGTCTATGGGCGGCGTTGATTGCTTTCCATCAGGTGGCACGTCTGCTCGTTTGCCTTCCTATCCCATAAAAAAAATAATTATGCACGAATCCGTCCATGTGTGTGTTTTTTAATATTTGAAATAGATTGACTAGTTATTGGCAGAAGCAGTGAAAGTATGTGAATATGTATGTTCTTTTTACAGGGCAATGGCAATTTGCTTATCCATGATGATGGGTCGTGTGGGCTCTATGGTGGGATCGAACCTGATCGGATACTTTCTTGAAACTAACTGTGGCATCAGTTTCTACCTATTTGGAGGTATTACTATTGGTAAGTAACCCTATGTTCATCAGATTTCGTGATGGTAATCTTTGATTATACCCAAAACATACTCATCGTTTTAAATGACCGTGCATTTATTTCAAGATTCCTGATAAATTTCGATTCGAATAATATCTTTGAAAAGAATTGAAGCTAATATAACAAATTCACTTCAATTCATTTGACCCTTTTTTCTTTATCTTCCATCCCATAATAAAAATCTGTATTTATTTCTATTTTATAATAACTTTTATAAAATTTCAACCTCAAGATATTTATTAATGGAGTCAGGCGTTACTTTGCGGAAATCCATCACTATATGAACAGTCAAAAGTTTTACTTAGCTAAGATCCGCGACAAGCAAAACAATAACAGAAAATTAATAATGTGTGTTTTTCCGTTGGGTTAAGTGGATTTATTTGGAACGTAAACCAAAAACTTACCGAAAATCGGCTATCAATTCTCCACCCACCAACCACTATACACAACACAAAAGTTTTCACAAAAACGACACTTTTCGGTTGTCTTCCGTAGAGTCTACTATACCTGAAGATGCCTCGTGTTGGGGCGAAACACGTGTCGTTTACAAGATGGAAAAGTGATAATGTGTGTTTGGTGTTGTGTATAGTGGTTGGTGGGTGGAGAATTGATGGCCGAAGTTTTTGGTTTAAGTTCCAAATAAATCCACTTAACCCAACGGAAAAACACACATTATTAATTTTCTGTTATTGTTTTGCTTGTCGCGGATCTTAGCTAAGTAAAACTTTTGACTGTCCATATACTCAAGATATTTTCTTCTTGTTTTTATAGGATGTGCCCTTGTTTGCTTAATTCTGCCGAATAGAAAAAAGGAGGAAACAGCCGCAACGCAACAAACTGTAGATCCTGCTGAAAACGAAACTCATGAACCAGTATGAGCCGATTATGCTCGAATACGGACACCAAAGTTATGTGCATTAGTATTCAAATTGTAAGAAATCAGTCAGAATAAGAAGTATTTAAAGGTCGTATGGCGCAAATAGAAAATTATCTTAACATGTCATCAGAAGTATAAAGCAATAAAATAAAGCTTTATTATTTCACATATCGTAAAATATTCATATGATAATTTGCACTTTTATGCATTAAACATGGTTCCCTTTTTTGACTCTTCAAGCGACGATGCAAATTATTTCTTCTAAGCTTGTGTATAGAGATGCACGTAGACTGATAGAATGAATTAATAGTACAGATAAATGTTATTAAGGATATAAAGTAAATTTAAACAAAAACGTGTTTCGTATTTCATCGCAGTCATTAGGAAAAATCGCTTTTAAATGACTGATCAGCTGATCGAGTTAGTATGAATATCGATTTTATTTACAATTACCATTCTTTATCATTGACATAACATTTATGTAGGCATGTTAACATTTGTACGTATTCTATTATGACTGTGCGCTTACTAGAGCTAGAGTAATGAATGCACACGGGCGCTACATGGGCTAGAGACGCCTCTGGCAGTCATTTTAGTGTATGAAAACCTCTATTAAATTTGAGTATTTTATAACGAGGATACTTATGATGAAGATTTACAAAAGGTAATGCAAAGGGCTTGCAAAGAGAGAAAGAGAGAGAGAATTCCCAGCTTTGGCATAGATTAAAATTATAAAACTAAAGAAATTATAGTACCTACTTTTATATTTTCAAAAGGGTGGATGGAGACTTGTGCTCAGTAAAAGCTATACATAATAAAAACGTAATAAAATGACTGGCGATCTAGATACTTACCTCTTGGACATAATTTAGATTAATTAATAATTGTGATTTTATATTCCTTTATATATTTAATATTATTGTAATAAATAAAAGTACGTCCAAATTTTTAAAAATATTATTATAGACCTTCAAATAATAATAAGAATAATGTTTAAATAAGATATTAACTTATAGAAATATTGGAACTTGTAATGTACCTGATATTTAATTATTAATCTAGAATAAAAAAGAACATTTTTTAAGATTATTTTTGTATATTGCAAATAAAAAAAACACTTCCATTTTGTATTTTACTCTGAATAATTATAATTATAAAAAGTTTCCATTAATTATCTTTACTTATTTTTATTTAACTCGTCACCCGAACAGCTATATGTTAAATCTTTTTCAGTTCATTCTTCTGCTTAGCTACTGTGGTAACTGCAAGAAGTTCCAACATGATTCAAGTTCTAATAGTTTAAATAATATTGCGATTCTTTCTTTTTTTAGATAAAACATGTTAATACTAAATATATGTTGACAGTAATTTCTTACTTTTGTGTTATAATACTACAAAATAATCTCATTTTATTTTCACATTAAGTTGATATTACTAAATAAACGTAAATTCTTTGAGAACTTAATACTTATTTAATTCCCAAGAATTAATTAATTAATTAAGTCTTCAAAAAGAAATTTTTTGTAATTTTGTCTTGGAAAGTAGTAAGTAAATTTTAAGGAATATTAATTAAAAAATTTAATTTTACAGCCATTATGTAATTTATTTTTTTATGTACAGCATGACTGATAACCGTAACCTTAAAAAATATTTGATTTTTTCATACTTTGAATATTTTTATAAAACAAAAGTTTGGTTCACCATAAAAATCTGGTGCAGGATAGAAAACTTTTGGCTCTGTGGGTGATAATACCAGGATAACAGAAATGAATACAGTTGCTTTGATATGGTAAAGCGCCTGCGTGAGAATATTGATTTCTTTGTAGTTTTCCGTCCTTGAATAAGGAGAAGAAAAGGATGTGGCAAATGATTTGTTTACTTGTTTGTGTACTTGAAAACTTGTTTTTTATTATACTTTCCATGAGATTATTTCCAAATCAGTGGATAGCAAAAAATTTAAATAGTGTTTTTATTTTAAAAGAATGTAATTTGACATATGTATGTACATAGATAGAAACAAGCAACTTAATTCCACTTTTTATAAGAGTTTCTTTTTATATTTTCTACTAAGCCAATTAGTGTTTACATTGTTTGAATTAGTAGAATCCGGCAAAAACTAAATATGATCTATATACATCTTTTCATACATATATACATCAGTTCAGTACCTACTGGAATGCCGCATGCTGTTATGATAATGATATCGATGTATACATATGTAATAAGCAGCAAACACTTTAAACAATTTAAATATCATACAATATTAGTATATCCTTTTCAACTTTTTTCTTCGTAATATTTTTCTAAACATTCAGTAGCTTATGTTATCTTAGTATTTCAGATGTCGTGAAAACGTATCTAAGAGCTTTTCGAAGGGGATTATCAAATAAGAAAAAAATTATTTTCCTTATTTTTTTATTTTCTTATAATTCTATTTACATTTTCTGCATGCATAAATTTAAAATGAACTATCAAACCTTATGAAACTGGTCGATGGCAAAAGCACAATCAAACTTGTAATGTTTTAAACTATAATACAATAAAAATATTTTAATTCTAAATATCACCCAAAGTTTTTTTTCAATTTATTAATCAATTGATATTTAAATGACAAAAAATGTTTAGACATGACTATTTCACAAGATTTCTTCGCAGTATTTTCTCAAAGCTTCAGTGATTTATGGTATCTTAGTATATCAAACGTCGTGAAAACCCATTGGAAAATATTTTAAGAGATTTTTTTTAATATAAATCGTGTTCTTCTTTCTTTAAATTTGCTTTTTATTTTTTAATTTAATTTGTATTATCAGTTACAGTTGTGGCAGATTCAATAAAATTATGTAAAATTAAAACATAAAGAAGCTGGTTAAGAAAGCTTATATAATATTTGAATTGCTACTACGAACTAGTTAGGAAGTACTTAAACACAAATTGTCTATAGATATTTGAGCTCCAAAACAACATGAAAATGTTAGAATTTTGTACATAGAATGGTTATTTACAAAATGACTTAAAAAATGAAATATGAATTATATTAAAACTAAAATTTTACTTCTTGTTCTGTAGACGGAACAACAGTCTCTTCATCATTTGGCTTGGGCTTTTGTATATATCTGTCGTCGGGTAAAAACGCCGCCAATATTACTGATGCTAAAAAAAAGAAGTATATTAAAATAAAAATACAGTAGGTATTATAGTATAAGCAGTAATGTACTATTTACTAAAGAACTTTTTGTGTATTTCGTACACATTGATTAAAAGGGTATTTGATGTCAAAAAGAAACAGCAAAATTTAATTATTCCTGTAATATAATATTATAGGCTACAGTGACATCTTCTAAGACGAAAAATTTTATAACCGTCAACTGTACATAATAACTCATAAAAATATTCTGAGGAATAAAATGCAGGAATAAAACATAGAACAGAGACAATACTTCTAGGGACTTCAAAAATAAATATTTTGATATAATACATTAAATGATTAAGTTTTTGTTTTTTTTTTGCGACAAATTTAAATATGAACAGAGACTCACATGCTAAAAGCGTGCTAAATAAATAGAATCCTGCATCGCAGTTTACTTCGAGCAGCAACCTCAGAATTTGCACCGATGCGAATGTACCTATACGTCCACCAGTAAGCGCTAGTGCTACAGCCAAAGCTCTGAAACAAGTGATATAGTAAATACCATTTACTCTCAATTCAAAAATCAAACGATAAATTAATAATACCTTTATTAAAAAATAATCTTTGACATTTGATTCATTTATATTAATAGCATATATTCTTAGTTTTTTCAGTAAAACATTTTTTTAAAATTTGTTGTGTTAATGTCAACTAACGCTTGATAAAAACTAACCAAATTCAAAAAATATTACATTACATACATCTTATACCAAAATGTTGCTGTTCTATGATCACTGTTTCCTTTTAAATTTTTACAACAATAGTAATAATAATATTATTATGAATGGACTTATCGGTAAAAATTTGGACGCCCATCTGTCCAAGTAAGGTTTAGGTAAGTGGGTTAAATTCAAAATTCAAAAAGCAGCCATATTGTGCACGGCTAGGATCGTGAGAAGGTTTCTTTCCTTGGATGCATAATCCTACGTGTGCTTGGTTTATCCCGCCACGAAGGATTAATAACCCTAGTAATAATATAATATTATTTTTAAAGAGATTTTTTTTATATTAATAATATTGTTATTAAGAGAAAAATATGTAAATAAAGGTTAATAATTATATTGTTATTTTGCTATTTGAGTCGACTAGGGTATTAAAGAAGATAGATAGATATTAAAAATGATACATCACATGATTTATGACAATCAGTTGTATTTTTAATAGAAAAGCATAATTTAAATAATAATGTACTATTTTTTGATTTTTGTAAAACGACGTTGTTAATGATAATATTGAAACTTAATTTATAACAAACAATTCATAACGAATAATTCAGAATATTAGTAAAAAAAAATTGCAGCTCTATAACTTGACAAGTATACCTGAATTAAACATGAAAAAAAATATTCGTATCCCTGTTTCGTTGTGCACATAGAGGAATGTGATATATAGCATAATTCAAATTTATATGGAAAAGGAGTGGAGAGAGATAAAATAAAAAAAATAATAATTACAATTATAGAACAACAATCGAAATTCGACTACTGGACGACCACTAGTAGTAGGAACTTAACTTACCTTAAATGAGTGGGGAAAAGAGCAACAGCAATCGCGGTGTACAATCCCAAAACCAAAACACCGTGGTTTAATATAATAAAGAAGACGCCACTTCCATAAGCATTCGGAACGAGGTTGACAATGATTCCCGATATTCCGCAAGAGCCTGCGATGATCATAGCCATATTACGGCGACCAAAGCGGGTCACACCCTAAGGATTAACGATGAATATTACGATAAAATTTATTTATAACACGCAGTCAATGCTAATGTGATACATTTCATTTATGTTATTTTAATATGAGTAAACTGTAAATTATAAATATTTTTGTATGTAAATAAAAAAGATCAAAAACAACTATTTGTAGTATTGAAAACAGAAAGAGAGAATATAAATCGTTTCTTGATATCTAAAAACTGTAGTCAACCAATCAACAGCTTGCGGCAATCCACTGTTGAACATGGGCCTCACCCAAAGAAGCACCACATAGCCCGATCTTCGGTTTCTGTAAGCCGCCCTGCGCATTTCGTCGCATCGAGCCGGGTGGCATCCCACACTACGTTTGCCGAGATGTGGTCTTCATTCCAGACGAGTGTCTGCTCCAGTGATTGTCGGATCTACGACAAACGTGACCAGCCCATTGCCACTTCAGTTTTCTAATGCAAAAGACTATGTTGGTGACTTTAGTTCTCTGGCGGATTTGTTCATTCCGAATCATATCTACCAGAGAAACTCCGAGCATAGCTCTCTCCATAGCTCTCTGAGCGACTCTGAGCTTATGAAGCAGACGGACTGTCAGCATCCACGTTTTTCAGATCGTTTTAAAGTAATAGCACTACGCTGTCGGCAAATAATATATGTAGTATAAAAATCTCTCTCTCTCTCTCTCTAACAGAATGCTAAATTTTGAACATCACTTACCTACCACGCTTTACTCAATGAATACTGGAGATTGGAGATGCTATTACCATAACTTCACCCTATCTATCCTTAATGTAGTAGGCGTACATAGACATATTACTTTCTATTTTCTTGGAACAAACATTGACCAATGTATATTACAATGTACCTATTTACGTAAAATATCTTATAATTAATAATTTTCATAATTACTTTATATATACTTACAAAAGTCATAAGAATGTTCACAATGGACTTCATTACTGATATTGCTAACACAAGCAACAATGAACGGACATTCAATGAGCATGGGGCGATATTGGGCTGCAAAGCAAAACATTTTTTATAACTTGGTATCATTAATGCGGTTAGATAATTTTTAGTACTTTACTTAAGGATCCACCCATGTTGGTCATACTTTTTGTAGTGAAGTTATTTTTATAAATTAAAATCCTTGTTTAAAAAATTGGACTTTTAATTAATGTAACAAATTGCTTAAACATGCTTAATTATTTCTCAAAGGGTGGCAAAACTCCTGCAATGGCTATGATGTTGCTGATGCCTTTGGGCGACATAGATTGCCTTCCATCAGGCAGTACACTTCTTTATCTACCCTCCTATCACAGAATAAAACTGTTTTCACAATTTTATTTATTACATACATACATCAGCAGGTGTATCCAAGCCATCACCAAGCAATTGACACAGTGTGCGATTTAAGCCTTCCCCAGTCTCCACAATTTGCATAAATTGGTTTGCAATTGTCGGTAACCAGACAATGAAGGCTCCAGATCTACAACGAACAGAAAATTCATTATTACTTCAAATGCGAACAAAGAAAATAGCAACGAGTATACAAAAAGTATCAAATGACCAAACAGACGTAATTTATTTCTTAAGTTTCAAATTTTATATTCCAAACCTTATTTACTTATGGCTACAAATCAAGTATGTTTAACAGTAAAGCACAACACAAAGACTCAAACACATTTTAGGTGCTTATTTAAAAATTGTACGGGCGTCTGAGTGGTAGCTTAGCTACCGCGCTTCGTCCGATGAGCGGTTGAGTTCCGGAAGCGCAACCCTCTCCCATAATGACACTTTCCTTAAAGGCCGGCAACGCTTCTGCACAGATTACTTTCCATCAGGTGACAAGCGTGCTCGTTTGCCTTCCTATCCCATAAACAAAATATTATATTTTGAGTATATATACATTAGCTTAGATGACTAGAAATTTCTTTTTTAGAAGTTTTTTAATACTTAAATTCTATAGTTGTTGTTTTAGTCAATTTAAACAGAAATCTGTATGAAAATGGACATTTTTATGGGGGGGAGGGGATAGTGAAATTTAGGCTACGAGTATTTTTATGGTACTTTAATAATAAAGTACCATAATAAAAATTAAAAACGAGTATGCAAGGGGAGCTTGCAGCAATATTATCGTCTTGGCATGCTTTCCACCAGGCTTTTCATGATGTCCTGTGGAATGTGTTCCCACTCAACCGAGATCACACGTTTAAGCTCCCTGATGTTTTGTGGAGGAGGTTGGACTGATCGTTCTTGCTTTTATAGGAAGTCTCAGACGTGCTCAATAGGATTCATATCTAGAATGATAAATATCTAAAGTTAAATGTATCGAAAAAAATTATAATCAATTGTCTACATTGATACATTTACTGTGTATCATTGAGCTCGATTCCCATCGCCACGCCCACTATTCTCAAGATGAATACTGGTGAAGGTCCTCCGGTGCTTTCATATATAAAATAAACAGATATAGAAAGTAGAAGTACTCATTTAATGACAAGAAATTGGCATCAAGCTAAAACGCATTCCAAGTTTTGAAATGTTTAAAAAAAATCGGAGTACAAAATTTAGTTAGACTCAGTCCTGAACAGTGATTAATTATCACCTAAGCATGCTGCATATAATGCTTATTTATGCTAGTCAAATAGTAACTGCTATCTGCTCTTGCGCTGTGTTCGGTCCAACTTCTTTCCTTTACTTCAATTTTCCCCTTCCATTATACACATCTTACCCTAAGATAGGCAACACATTTGCACTGCCTGTGTATTGTTTGAATTGTGTGTGTTTTGAAGACGTCCAAGAGCAGTGGTGATGTGTGAGAGAATACTCAACTGTTGTAAGAGGTAGAGCGCGGTCACCATGCACGTGTATTTAAGGAGGGGCATTTTAAACAACGGTACGATCTGATCCTTTGTTGAAACCAGGCCAGTTTGTTGAGCTGCATCTAGAGTTAAGCCTTTGACCTGAAATAGAAGATATATGAATGTACATACACAGGCGAACCACGTCGCCGTCAATATATATATATATATATATATATATATATATATATATATATATATATATATATATATATATATATATATATATATATATATATATATAATATATACATTTTTTCATAAAACCTTAAATTAAATTAATTATACTTATTTGTCAATACTGTATGATTTTAAAATTGATAAAAATACTACTTGAAATTGACATAAAATACTACTTAAAATCCAAATATAGTACTTTGACACTAACCTGAAAATCTCCCACAGATTTACCATTATTTATCCTATGAATTGACCTAAGAATTTCTATAGCTTCGTCTTCTCTTCCTTGTACAAAAACAAACTTTGGACTTTCTTTTATGAAGTACATGAGAAGCGCTGACAGCATACTCGGAGCAGAATAAACTAGAAGTAAAGTCCGCCAGGAGTTCCAATATATATTTAAAGCGGGTAGGTAATACGAAAATGGCAACGGGACTATTGGGATTGCAATAACTAAAAAAAACACAACACATTAAAATTTTTACATAAATCATTAACATTCAGGTGAAAATGGCAAGTCATTGTAGTATGGTAACAAAGCCAAGCTGCACAAATATTTTTGTGAAAAAGTTTTGACAAAAATTATTCATCGATACATTTTTTATTTATAGCATGAATGGAGCAACTCCTTTAGAGAAGTACCATACTCTTGCGAAAAACCGACTCTGATAACTTTGCTACTGGACATCGTTCAGAGAGCGACCTGAGCCAAAAACCGAGCTCCCTCTAACAGTCCCTTATCTCGCTCGCACTCATATATTACCTCCTTCTACCATTATTTTATTATCCAACATCAGTCCTTAAAGAATGCAACCCATTTGCAAAACAATGCAATACTGATGGTCAGATGACCGATGACCTATCTCTACCATAAAAAACCGTAAAATTCACGTACAGATAAAAAAAGCTGAACGGGGAAAGTGGTACTTGTAGATATAACAAAATTTTAAAGCAGCATTAATCTAGCCGATTTCGAAAACAAAGCTGTTTTGTATCCCTTAAAAATTTTTTATAGTTTATGATATAGGTTTTAAATTACCGATCAATACGGACACATTTTTGAATCTTATACTTGTAATATATATATATTAAGCGTGCAACTAAGTTATGTAGGTATATATAGTAGTTGACAAATATTCTAGTTTCGCTAGTTATTAAAATATTGATAATATATTTTAATGAAAAACTTACCAGCCATAATACCCTGTGATGACAAGAATATACTAGATATAATTAACACCACTATATTTCGTTTGGCCATTGGTACACTTTCACTGGTGATCGTCATTGCTAATGAAAATTGACCAGCTGCTCTAAAAAATAAATAAATAAAGCTTTGTTTACTATTTAAGTCCAAATCTCATCATCATTATCATCGCCAGTCAATTGCTGAACATAGGCTTAAGACGCCCCCTTAGCCCGATCTACAGCTTCACAAATCCAGATTTTTCCAATCGCCTAGTGCAATTGTCGTTCCATTCGGCCGTGTGGCGTCCTTCACAACGCTTACCAAGACGCGGTCTCTCCTTCACCATGCGTCTACTCTAATAACTGTCGCTTCTCTGAAAAGGTGACCAACCCATTGCCACTTTAGTTTACTAAGTCGTGGAGCTTTTATTACCAGGTACAGACATTTCTATATCAATCAATATCAATATCGGCCCACAACAGATCGTAGCTTCATCTAGCAGGGAACACTATCTCCCACACTACGTTTGCCAAGACGCGGTCTCCATTCCAACACTCGTCTACTCCAATAGTTGTCCATTTTTATATACATATGACATTAATGGGCTAGCAGAGGAAAGCAGATGTTGGCATGTAGATGTGGCAGCGGCCACAGCCCGCCGTTGAAACAATAATAACAATGTATATATATATATATATATATATATATATATATATATATATATATATATATATATATATATATATATATATATATATATATATATATATATATATATATATATATATATATATAATACTTACAAAAATGATGCTAAGGACTGCAGCAGCAGGAGCATGATCCAATTGACGGAAATACTAGCTAGAGCATTAACAGCAGCAGCAGTCATCAAAGATATAATGAGTATACGACGTCGCCCGTATTTATCGCCTAAGTAACCGCCTATCACGCCACCCAAGATGACACCTGATGATAAAGTAATGGATTTTTATGGAACTACTAGCATCCTCAGTACTCAAAGTGCAGCAGCATATACCCCGCAGACCAATCCTGAGTGGTCTAGTTATATATATATATATATAAACTATAAAAAAATGTACAGTGAGAGCTTTACACTTTTCGGTATACGCGTATTTTACAACTTGACATTCCGATATTGTTTTTTTTTAACAGCCCATATATTTCCCACTGCTGAGCACGGGCCTCTCCAATTCTGGAGGAACGGACGTTGAACTCACTACGCTTGTCCAATGCGAATTGGTGAGGTTACCAGATTCGAAATAAATATTTGTAATCCATACATATATTTATTCCGATGCGGGGGTCAAACCCACGACTATTGACTCCGCAGACGGAGAGCCCAGCCACTGAGGCAATTGGTAGTCATTTATTATTTAAATTATTAGGATATTGTTTAAAAGTAAAAAAAAAATATGGCTTGTTTTGCGAAAGCACATGAAATGTAGTATAATATCTTATCCTATCCTACTAATATTATAAATGCGAAAGTTTGTGAGTATGGATGTATATTTGTTACTCTTTCACGAAAAACATCAGTCCTTAAAGAATGCAAATGCGGATTTGGATGAAAGTTTACAGTAATATAGGTTATACATCGGAATAACATATAGGCTACAATTTGTAATGATTTTATATAATTTTGGTCATAATATAACGATACCTTTCAATTAAAGCAGAAAAAATCTAGCCTGTGAGAGCTATCTTAGCGTACGCTGCCTAAACCATTGGAGTTACACAAAGATGATGTACCGTAGGATTGTTTGCCTTGAATAGGTCTAAATAAAAGTCTGCGACAGCATACTTCTTTTTATGTGGAAGCCACTATAACCAAAATTGTGAACCATAAATTAAGTAAAAAATATATATTTATTTAACATGATCTGTCACGAAACTTAATGTGGCAGACCAAATTTCACGCGATCGAAGCCGTGGGCAAAAGCTAGTATATCATATATTTATATAGGATATAATATAACACACGTCTGAACTTACCAACCAGAGGCGCAGCCGCAATAGCACCTTGCTGTGAGGTTGAGGTCTCCAGCTCGCAAGCGCTGACAGGGATAATAATAGTCGTTCCATACACAATGCATACATAAGAAATGATGATGAACCCAGCTAAACATGTCAATAAATAGCTGTACAAGCCGTAACCTGCAAAAAGTATTGACTAATTAATTTGTAATGAATAATAATACTTATTTTGTAACTTCTACTGCTAGTTTACTGTAATTTGCTCTGCTGACTAAATTATACACATATTTTTATTTGTATACATTAGTATTACATGAACTTATTAACTAATATTTTGCTGACACCTCTAATTGTTTCACCAGGTCTGACGAGGAGACATTCAGACACCCCTAAGGTATCGGTAATAATATAAATATTATTGTATTCTAATTTTGAACAAAACACCGAAATAAAGATTAGAACTTTTCATAAATGTAGGATACATTTTTTTACTACGATGAAGATGAATTAAATAGACGTTATTATGAAGAAAATAATATTTTCAAAGAGGCACACAATAGTTTATTTTTCCTTATTAAGTAATCCTGAGTTACAAAAAAGCCATGCAAAAATGAATAATAATAATCAAACATTTTTATTGCCGCAATATATACATTTAACAGTAACAGAACAAAACATGTGACCTCGACCGGACTCCACTGGGAAAGTATCTCAACCCTTACAGATCATTAGGCACTTCCTAGACAATTCTCCAAAATCACATATGTATATTATTGATATAATTTAAATTAAACATCAACACACCTGCTTTATCCAGTGCCACTTCAAATGACACTTTGTCTTCATTCTTATTCATTTTGCCGTTGTATATTATTTATAAGGCATAAAATTCAAGTTATAAATTAATCCAAAACTTATTATTGTAAATAATTTTAAATAATATTTCTATAACCGCCACACTACGTCTTCGCACATCAAAATCATAAATGTATTTAATCTATAGTCAATACAGTAAGTTTATGGTACTACATATCGTAAAATTGTCTATATAATATTTTTTATCAAAAACTAATTGATACCAATCGGTACCGATTACTCAGTAGTTTAATTTAAATTATCACGCTGATAGATGAATACATAACACCACCTTCGGTCATAATAGTGACATAAATTGCTGACTGTACAATTTTACATTTTCTTAAACAATATACATGTGATGTTGGAGATAATTTGGCTAAGTTAAGTTAGCCTTCAATCAAGTTCGATTTAAATTCATTGACATCCAATTCTTAATGCCATCATCTCTTGCAGTAGTTCACCGTTGGGCGTAGGACTTCCGCAAAGCGAATCACTTAGCTCGGTCTTCGCCTAGACACATCCAGTTTCTGCGGACCGCCATACACAAATCGTCGCCCATCTAGCCGATAGGCGTCCCACACTACGTTTACCAACACACGGTCACCACTCCAGCACTAGACTATTTCAACTTTTACTGGTTTACCAACAAACGTGATGAACCCATTGTCGCTTTATTTTGCGAAATAAAAGGGCTTTGGTTCTCCAACGAATTTCTTTATTCCGCATCATATTCACCAGAGAAACTTTAAACACAGTATCTGTTTTATCGACACAGCAGACATACCTCTTAGAGGCAGACTTTAAATGTAAAATTTTACTCATAATTAATTTTACTTATACGGTCATTAAGTTACAAATTTGTTGCTATTAAGTATAAACATACATAAGCTTTTAAGGATTTAGTTCATCTCTCACCTCTTATTGGAATCTTGTTCAATCTAATAATTGGTGAGACAGTACGGGATATGAAGTAATGACGTCTTCTTGTATCACACGCCTTGAGTTGATGCGCCTCATTGATAGAAATACCTCATTTTCCTTCTGTTTAATTTTGTATTTCAATGAGATTTAAATATTTTTTATAAACTTTTACGTAAACCTTACACTTAATAGGTATTTTCAATAAGTTTAATCATCACATTTTTTTAAATGTTTGCATACCTTTATAATAATAGGTTACCAGGGGCAAAGTAAAAGTCCTTTATCTTTACAATATACAATTATAACTTATAAATTTTGCTATCGTATGGCTGTATTTTGTAATATTAAACTTTAACTTCGTGAGTGATAAGATAAAATGTTTTTTATTCAAAATTTATATATCAAAATCATCTGAAAAATTCTTTTTGGCAACTACTTATATATATATATATATATATGTATATATATATACACATATATATATATATATATATATATATATATATATATATATATATATAGACACTTATAAACTAAATATTTATTTAAACTTTGATGTACAAACTCGAATTTTATAGTATATAGATAAGGCGGACTTAATACCAAAAGTTATTACGAATTTAATTATTATTAATAATTTATTAAAAGTTACTACGAATCAAGCCTTCAGGCAGATAGAGAAAGGTATACAACAACTATTGTATTAAAAAGAAATATAAATTACACAAACAATTTATTTATTTAATTTAACAAATAAATGACAAATTATAATGTCTCAACAATACAAGTTTATTTAATTAACTTCTTTAACTTAACTTCTTTAACGGCAAGAATCGATAAGAATAGATTCGCGGCTTTTTTTATTTTTCTTGCATATTTTAATTGCGCATAATAATTGGAGGCGGGGTAGCGCGAATGCAAAACGACCGGTTTTTGTCATAATATTAGTTTTGTTTTTTATGTATTCACGCCTATCTCCCGTAGAGGTTGGCAGAGACCACAGAGCTTCATCAGCTACCATTCATCGCAGCGAAACGGCTCTCCATTGGTGATGATTAATAGCTGTTAAATGGAAGAAGTTGGAGGTATAATCAGATATAACTTGGTCCCCGTGTCATATGAGCTAAAAATTCATTTAAAGTTTTAAACAATTACACAATTATTAGTGCGATTTTTTTTTCGGAAAACCTACCCCTGTGGCAAATACATTTTTGACATGCGATCAGAGATAAAAGGAAACATTTAAAATCAAGTTACACATTTCGATTTACGAAACCATAATAAGGTTAATAATGACGTTTAATATTTGGCTGCATTAATATTGTGTTATTGTTGGATTGTGCCTTGACATTATTTGCGTTATCAAATAATAATCAATATATATGATAAAATCAAGATTACCCCAAATTAGCTTGTAATCGTGATTAACATGTAATAATACATGCGTCTTGCAATCCGTCCGTCGTATAATTTATTAAACATTTCCCAATGGTTCCCGGATGCAATCTCAAGATTTAGAAAAAAATTCTTCCCTTGTTTTCAATGTTACTTTCAACAATTTCAATTGACTGTGGGATTAAGTAAGTAAAATGCTTATACTACTTTATCTATGGCCTTTTTGTCGTATTCAAATGATTCAGTAACAACTTTGACGTACACCGCTGTGTGGAGAAACTGCTGGAGCGGAGACCACGACTTGGAGACAGCGAACATGATGTGAAATGCTTTCCGATCAGATGGAATCGCGATCTGCATAGTGCGGCTGGCGCAAACTTGGAGATCGGATTAGGTGTCGCTTTAAGGGGTCCACTTTCAACAGTAGACTATCGCGAGTTGTTAATGATGATGATTATGATAAAGCAATAACTGCTCAATGTTCTATTTAACACTTCACTTCATAATTTCATGTTATTATTAGCTATATTTTTTAACTCTGGCCGTGCATTGTTCAATATAATTTAAATAAGGCTTATAAGTAAAGTGAAATAATCACGTATCCTGTTACGTCTTGATACAATGACAAGTCACGAGTAGTACATTGACGAGACATTGTATCAAGACACAAAAGTATTAGCTTTATATAGAATAGTTAGCTTAGTATACTTTGAGATACTTGTTATTATTTTACTTAATCCTATATAAAGCCTGGCCGACGAAGAAGAAATTCACAATGTGTTGAGTTCACTCCTCCTAGAGTTCATTGGTTTCTGTAAGAATACATTTGGAAAAATGAAAAACTTAAACTGAGGTCATATAGGTAATTTTTATTTACTAATATTTGCCCACCTCGGCTTCACACGTGTGGTATATCTAATGAAAGAAATGAGACATAATCTTTCGTTCGAAATAAAATTACAATAAAAATACAAAAATGTGATCAAACGTAGATACTTTTTTGAAATGAAAATAAAGCCAAGTGTCGGCAAATCATCGGCGTTATTTGTTTTCTCTCCATATGGAAAAACTAAAAATATTGTGTTTTTTAGTTTTTCCATGTGGAGAGAAAACAACGCCGATGATTTGCCAACACTCGAGCACGACGAAATCGAAAACACACGAAACCTCAGAGGAAAGAACAGCACGAATTACAAAAATAAAGTTTTGCTTTTGTAATACTAAAAAAACGGTAATTGAATATAAATGAATGTCAATCTATCAATAGTGACATTAATTTTGTTTATCATAGCTTCTTTTGTTAATCATAGTAATGGCGCCATCTTTTAGTTATATTGCTATTTAAAATGACGGAAATCAGAGAAAAATTGTTTTTTTACGTCTTTCGGTACCATTTGTAGATAATTATATTTTATACAAACCTTGTCCTGATAATAACAAACACAACAAAAAAAAAATATCTAATTTGGTGCAGTCGTTCTGAAGTTATGCGCGTACATACATTTCGGCGTCTCACTTTTATTTACATAGATAAAAATTAATGTAAATGAGACTGCAGTAACCTACAGACATTGGCCTCCTCCAAAGCACGCCATCTAGCCTCGATCTTAATTACAGTCACCTAATTTCTGCCCACCGCCCTGGGTTGATAGTCGCTTTTTCTAGCCAGAGAGCGTTCCACACTACGTTTGCTAAGACGCGGTCTCTATTCATTTTCGTCTGCTGGTTACTAAGCGTTTTATAAAAAACCTATATTCTATAAGCTTGCTAGAAATTTCTTTACCTAACACAAAAGTTTTTCTTCCACAGGATACTCTGGTGGAGGGCAGAAAACTTTCATATCTGTGGGCGGGAATACTAGGAAAATAGAAACGTAAACAGTAATCAATATAATTTTACGACTTGAGTAAGGCGCATGTCCATATTGATTTTTTTAACTGTAGCCTACGTCATAGCTGTACATACACAAATAATAAAAGGATGTGGCATTCAATTAAATATAAATGTGAAAAATACCTATATATATATATTATTTATTGTTTAAAAATATAAAATAAGTGATATATAATAACAAAAGTGTATTTTTCGAGTACGGAAATGTTGAGTGAGTGATAAGGGCTAGTTTGACTAAAGTTTTTGATACGTAAAGTGGCGAAAAGCTATTGTTAATAAAATATGGCTAGTAAATGTGTCGGTTGCGGAAAATTCCGTCGGATACCGCTAAATGCAATAAGTTCCCTTCTGTTTTTCACCGAGTCTGTGTTAACATTGCCCAGGAACGGGTACCAGCTAAATCGCTGTGCCCAGGGTACAACACGAAGACTCTAAAATCAAATTGCGCGAACACTACCGCTGAAGTAGTCAACACCGATCAGAGAGAGGGCGAAAAGTCAGGTGATACTTCTAATATTGATGGGGACACATTAAGTGATATTGCTCGGGGGTTGAGACTTTTTCGAGTGGAATTAATGTGTAATCGGTCGTGAAATGGCCTCCTTTCGTTCTGAAATTACTAATCTGAACTCCACATTGAGTGCGTTTAATAGTCGCATTAGTAGTGTTGAAGAGAGGCTGACATCGCTTGAGCAATCTCGAGAAGACAATAGAAATTCATCTAATACCACAATAGCTGAGTCTATCTCTCAATTGAAAGTTGAAATAAATGACCGTGATCAAGCACTCCTCCTTACGGATATTGAGATTGTCGGGATCCCGGAAGAAAACGGTGAAAACCCATCTCACATAGTATGTGTGATCGCTCAAAAGATAGGGGTGTCACTCGAAGAACGTGAGGTGATGAGTGCGGAACGTATTGGTATGCGTCGGGAACGATTCGAGAATGATGCCAGACCACAGTCGCGGCCCCTCGCTGTGCGCTTCGCGCGCCGCGCTGTACGGGACGATATGCTTCGGGCAGCGCGGGTCCGTCGCAATATCGACACGGCGGGCCTTAACCTGAAGTGTACGGAAACGCGTCGTGTTTACATAAATGAAAGACTTACACGCACGAATCGGCAACTGTTCTACAAAGCGAGAGAAGAAAGTCGCCATAAGAACTGGCGCTTTGTGTGGACGAAGGACGGACGTATCTATGCACGTCGCGAGGGAGGTACGGCTGCGCACAGGCTAAGAGCGGATGCTGACATAGAAAAGGTTTTTGGTGCACGCTCGGTTTGACACACTTTGTTTTAAACTTATATTACTTTATTTATATAACTATTTTAATTTTCATTGTGTCGATATTTTTTACTCTTTGCGTTGGGCAAATGTTAGAGGAAGTTTGTATATTTTCGATTGTTTTTGGTTTCAATGCGATTACAATTACATTGTATTATATATTAATTACTAGTATACACAAACAAACTTTAAATTGGACTAGTTATGCCCCTTACGAGGTTTCCCCATCTATAACTACAAACTATACTCGTACACTACAGACGATGACTTATCTACTAAATCTATACTCAATTAAAATTATTCTTTGTATATACTTAAATTACACATCTGTACATAAGCTATTTTACAATTATATTCTTAGTTTATCATATAAAGATTATTTTGTTTTTATATGCCGATTTTCTTCTGATACTATTACCATACGTATGTACCCGGCGATATATTCAACACGTAGATTTACTTATTATTAAATTACAATAAACATAAGGCTTACATTAAGATTGGCTCCTTAAACCCAGGCTCGCTAGGTAACAAACACGATGAGTTTGTAATGGCGATGGAACGATATTCAGTAGATATCATGGCAATTAATGAGACGTGGCTGAGGAAGGGTGAGGAAGGCCGTGCACCTATAGTCCCAAGTTACCGTTTGCGGCACATACCTCGAAAAGATAAGGCACGGGTCCGAGGCGGAGGTGTGGGATTTTATATTAGAAAAGGAGTAACTGCTAAGATCATAAATCACCCAGACAATACCATCGTTGAGCAAATGTGGTTAAATGTCAGCACTTGTACCAAAAGGTTGGTTATTGGCACCGCGTATAGACCCCCTGGTTAAGTGTAGATTCTTTTATTGACGCTTTGTCCGAATCGATTAGTTTATTTTCCTGGAGTGATCACATTGTACTATTAGGAGATTTTAATATAAACTTATTGAATAC